>JXCR01119615.1:0-37338 GCA_002079205.1 Phalaenopsis hybrid cultivar | reverse complement strand
AGAAACATCCTAATTTTGAATTCCATGGCTTTAAATTCCAGAAATACTTCACGGTATGGAGTTTTTAATTAAAGAAAGTTTATCAGTTTTGAAGTGCAGAGATTATATGACAAAGTCATCACAAAGAAGAGACTTATCAAGAAGAGAGACTTTGTCAATCACAGAGTTAGTAATCCATGTTCACAGATCGAGAAAATCATTGTACAAAGACGTTGGGAAGTTCTGTGCTACACTATCACTGCAGTTGTAGTACCCGTAGTAAAAGAGTTTTATTCCAACCTACATGGAATTATCCAAAGAGTTGTCTTCATTCGAGGTATGGTTGTACCATTTACTCCTGCTCGAATTAATGATTTGTATATGATAGAAAACATTACAATCTGTCATTATACAAATTTTATCCCTACGAGAGATAGGATGCAAGAAGTATATAATTTTCTAATGGATGAAAAATATAATTGGAAAATCAGATATGAGGAATATGTAAGTTTCTCTGTGTCACTGCTTAACCTAATTTCAAAACAATGGCATTTCTTTATATTTATAAAACTACTACCTACCATGAAGATTAGTAGAGTTACAAAAAATGTGCAATTTTAAACTATTGCATTCAAATGGAAATACCCATCGACGTAGGGTCAATTATTTTCAAACTTGTTATGGGTATTATCATGAATGGGCCAATATATGGACTTGGGCACCCTTTTATAATTTTGTTACTTTGCAGTCAATCTCAAGTTCCATATGAAAGTTGGGAAAAAGTTTTACTACCATGGGAGCCCATGATTCCTATTGATGGAAATCACATAGGAAATGGAAATGAGGCATTAGATTGTATTTTGAATCAATCATCACATGCTTTAACACCAATGATGCCACCAGTAGTTGGAAGTTCAAAATCTTTGGAGAAGAGAATGAAGAAAATAGAAAGAGGACTACAGAGTATTACGAATGCAATAGGAAATCTTAACTACTTTCTTAATCACCTAAATTGGAGAATGAAGGAGAACTTTGATCATACAGGAACAGTTGAAGCAGGATTGGTACAGATGTTCAAGAAAAATGGATGGATTGATGAAAATTCAACTGATCAATTCCAGTGCTGACCCTTCTACAATTTATATGTCCATTACTAATCTCTAAGAGATATTAGAGGAGGAGAAAGTACTGAAGAAGAGGTACATTAATTGAAGAAGTTGGACTCTCTGCTATTTGTAAGGACTTATGCTTTAATATAATTGTGTGGATTTGATTTACTTTAATTTGCTTTAGAACTTTGATTACGTGTATAGTTTTGTGTCAGTGTTCTAGTGTTGTTGTGTGATTTCGATATTGAATTATAAGTTAGTTTGCTTTTAAAATGTGGAAATGTGATAAGAAAAATGTATTTGTAAAAAGTGTATTTTCATATATAAAAGTTAGTTTGGTGCTGTTTGTGAATTATTTTTAGATGAAAATTAATTCTTAAAAAGATTAAATAAACTTTGAGTAAATTGGACAAAATGGAAAATTGAAAAAAATCAAAATAGTGAATTTTTTGGCGTCTAGCGCCGGATGGGCACCGATAGCACCCTCCACTTGAACCGACCATAATACCTTTAAAATTCATTATTTACACAGTGAAATGCAATTTTTACCCTTTGACTCACCTTCAACCTCAAGTTTTTGCACCTACATCTTGCTATTGCTCGGATTTGAGGCAATTTTAAGGCAAACAAATGTTCGATTTCAGCTTCTATAAGTAAGAGCTATACTTTGAACAAAAAATGTTTGATTTTCACCAAGGATTTATCTCACATTGCTGAGATCCAAAATTTTGAGATTATTTTGGAAGATTTTGAGAAAATCCTTAGGTGAAGAACTCCTACTTAGTAGATTTAAGTTTAAAACGTTCCACATTGTGATTTTTGGAATTTTTTGGGAATTTGTTTTGATTTTATCAAAATTTTGTAGATTTACCATGACACCTAGAATGAGCAAAGGAAAGAGAAAAGTGGATTTTGATGATCAAAAGCTTGTCAATTACAAGGCAAACATTTTCTTCAATAGTCTACGTAACACTAAAAAAGTGATTTCGGATCGAGGATTTAAAAATCCAGGAGAAGAAGTCGAGAGAATAATAAATTTTCGGCAGTGGGAGATTTTTGCTACTTTACTATCGAGGTGATTATTAGCGAAGTGATGGAGTTCTATGTCAATTTCAAGGAGACTTCTGAAGACTTTGTGTTTTGTCGTCACTATTTTTGGTTGGAGGAGTTGCACGTTGGAAGCTGTCGGTCACCGGAATTGAAACCCCGTCTCCTGATTCGGGAGGAGATTATATATATATATATATATATAATTTTAAAAAAATATAAAATCAAACCGACCTCATATTTTTCATAGTTTAAATGAAAGAGCACTTTACCTCGAACCCTGTATCTATCCCGGGAGATAAACACAAGATATGAGGACAAGGCTCGATCAAATAAATAAGAAACTTATGAAATCCTTTTGGTCTTCAAAACCATTTTATTTTCCGACAAGTTCCCTTATTTAATACAAAGAATTAAATAGGGTTTATATTAAGATGGGTTCAGAAAAGCTTCCTATAAGGGAAAGCCTTTATAGTTAATTATATCTTAGATAACCGAAGTCACCTAAGAAAACACTCGATAAAAATCAGGAAATGTTATCTTCAAAGAGGTCAAAAGGATAGGACATTTAAACGAGATCGGACAAAGTGGTGTGAAAAAGGAATAGTTCAAATTTGGAACATTAATTATGGAATCCAAAGGAGGAAGAACTAGGGAATGTTATAGATCCAGAGGAAAACCTCAGTGACTTCCCAGTCTATCTTATTGTTTGGCTTTAGTTTTGAGAAGAAATTATTTAAATGTTTTATCCTATCAATTTGTATTTAATTAGGGCTTACATCCATGTAAAGCAATCACACAAATAGCCTAGAAGATGTGAGTACTTAGGTCGTGACAAACGACAACCTCGGAATCCTAAAATAATTCAGGGCTTAGAATGTACAACAGAGCTATACGAATGCCTAATGAAAAGGCTGAGGATTTATGTTGCATAAGAAAATACCATCAAATTCCTAGGGCTTGTTGTTTAATTCTAAAGAAGATATGCTGTTGTATCCTCCTACTGTTGAAGATGGTCGTGCTGCCCATAATGTTAGCTCCAATCTCCTCGTCATGTTGAGTTTAGGCTTTCTAATGAGTCAGGTTATAATGTCAAATTAGATGTCCGTATGGTTATGGTTCTTTAAAATGTTATGGGGCATGTTAAAGTTGATTAGAGCGACACCGGTTAGGATCCTACAGTTCCCTCGTTCTGATACAACTATTTTCAATTGAATTCACCTAATCTAAAAAAACTAAACTCAACTTAATGAGTTCCATACTTTCATTTAGACCGTGGGAATCTCATTAGAAACCCTTAGGTTACCACCTTCGAGGAATTCCCGATCATCAGATAAAGACGTCTTAATTTAGTTGCAATTGTTGTTTCGTGATGTTTGTTATTAAATTTTGATTGTCTTATATTTTGAATGTTGGGGCGGTGAATTTTATCTTGATTGATTTTAGTTTTGGCTTTGGTTTGGTGGCTATCCTAGCAATTCTGGTTTTCATGCAGGGTGAAATCTTTGTTTAGCATGCAAGTTTTATAAAAATACAGTGCAGAAGGTACAAGAAAAGACGGTACTGTAAACTGTAAAAGCGTACCTGGCGAGTCTTCTCGTTCCGCCATTTGAAAGGTTAGTACTTGCAAGACATGTATACAATGTTGCAAAAAAATCTAAATTACATGGGTAGATGAAGGTCTAGCTACCAAACCCAATGCTACGATTTTGTTGGATCTTTAAAGATCCTAGTGGATAATTTTTATAACAAAATATGACAAGTTCAATTTGCACTTCAAAATATCCAGGAGATATCAAAGTGTTGAGGGAATGACCCTGAAATATATTGAGGCTCTCTTGAATTATTTTGAGTTCATTTCGAACTTATCATATTGTTCTATTAATTATTCGAGGTTGAAGTGTGGCTATCCCATCGCTCATTGAAACTCAACAATCTAATTATGCCAAGGATATGATACTTGATCAGTCGATTGATGTTCCATTTAAAAGTTATGTGGGTGGGTGCCCCTAAGTCAAGTCTAGGTTATTTAAGATTGTGGTGCCTGCAATTAAAGTCAGGCTTGTAGTTCTTAAAGATATTAATCACCAATTATAATATCTTTAAAATTTGATCAATTGAATTTAGATATTGAACCTAGGTGACTACCACGCCTTCAATAATTATAATGGGTGAAATGGTGATTATCAAAATTTTAATTTAAGTAATGTGTATTCTTATCAAATGATGAAATCATCCTCATTTGGGCTTAAGAAAAGAAAATTTTCATCTTTCCAACTAAAGTCGAATACTTAAGAATCATTTGATCTTTATTGACTTCTAATTCATGAAGATTAGGAAAGTTATGATTTCATGGATGTTCTGCAAAGTTAGTGAGTGGGTTTGTACATTTTTAATCCTATTATATTTCAATCATCCAAACATGTTTATCAGGATCAAAATTACCCATTTATCCCTTGTTAGTTCTAAATTTTTATTAAGGCACCAAAATCTAAAATTACCACTTTACCCTTGGGGCATTTCACCTTATAACTCACTAAATGCAAGTCAAATGACTTTAAGAGTTTAAAGTGTCATATTCATGAGGTAATTATAATGTTAGAGGAAAACATGTGGATCTCTCAAAATTTTAATTTAATTTAGATAATTATTTAAAATTTAGAAGATATTATTCTCAAAAGTTAATTTATTTATCATTAAAAATAAAGTTTTTTATTTATCAGAAGAATTATTAGAGGTTTCCTAAGGTCAGAGAAACACTTAGGCAATATTTCACGGTTTTTTGAATTAAATTATTATTATTATTATTTAACTTTTAACAAATTTCAATGATTAAACTAAATATGAAATAATATTTTTAATTACAAAAATCATTTGNAATATAATTGTGTGGATTTGATTTACTTTAATTTGCTTTAGAACTTTGATTATGTGTATAGTTTTGTGTCAGTGTTCTAGTGTTGTTGGGTGATTTCGACGTTGAATTATAAGTTAGTTTGCTTTGAAAATGTGGAAATGTGATAAGAAAAATGTATTTGTAAAAAGTATATTTTCATATATAAAAGTTAGTTTGGTGCTGTTTGTGAATTATTTTTAGATGAAAATTAATGTTTAAAAAGATTAAATAAACTTTGGAGTAAATTGGACAAAATGGAAAATTGAAAAAAATCAAAATAGTGAATTTTTTGGCCTCTAGCGCCGGATGGGCACCGATAGCACCCTCCACTTGAACCGACCATAATACCTTTAAAATTTATTATTTACACAGTGAAATGCCATTTTTACACTTTGACACACCTTCAACCTCAAGTTTTTGCACCTACATCTTGCTATTGCTCGGATTTGAGGCAATTTTAAGGCAAACAAATGTTCGATTTCAGCTTCTATAGGAAAGAGCTACACTTTGAACAAAAAAATATTTGATTTTCACCAAGGATTTATTTCACATTGCCGAGATCCAAAATTTTGAGATTTTTTTGGAAGATTTTGAGAAAATCCTTAGGTGAAGAACTCTTACTTAGTAGATTTAAGTTTAAAACGTTCTACATTGTGATTTTTGGAATTTTTTGGGAATTTATTTTGATTTTATCAAAATTTTGTAGATTTACCATGACACCTAGAATGAGCAAAGGAAAGAGAAAAGTGGATTTTGATGATAAAAAACTTGTCAATTACAAGGCAAACATTTGCTTCAATAGTCTACGTAACATTAAAAAAGTGATTTCGGATCGAGGATTTAAGAATCCAGGAGAAGAAGGCGAGAGAATAATAAATTTTTGGCAGTGGGAGATTTCTGCTACTTTACTATCGAGGTGATTATTAGCGAAGTGATGGAATTCTATGTCAATTTTAATGAGACTTCTGAAGACTTTGTGTTTTGTCGTCACTATTTTTGGTTGGAGGAGTTGCATATTGGAAGCTGTCGGTCACCGGAATTGANATATATATATATATATATATATATATAATTTTAGAAAAATATAAAATCAAACTGACCTCATATTTTTCATAGTTTAAATAAAAGACTTACCGCGAACTCTGTATCTATCCCGAGAGATAAACACAACACATGAGGACGAGGCTACATCAAATAAATAAGAAACTTATGAAATCCTTTTGGTCTTCAAAATCATTTTATTTTCCGACAAGTTCCCTTATTTAATACGAAGAATTAAATAAGGTTTATATTAAGCTGGGTTCATAAAAGCTCCTATAAGTGCAAGCCTTTATAATTAATTATATCTTAGATAACCAAAGTCACCAAAGAAAACTCTCGATAAAAATCAGGAAATGTTATCTTCAAAGAGGTCAAATAGATAGGACATTTAAACGAGATCAGACGAAGTGGTGTGAAAAAGGAATAGTTCAAATTTGGAACATTCATTATGGAATCCAAAGGAGGAAGAACTAGGAAATGCTATAGATCCAGAGGAAAACCTCAGTGACTTCCCAGTCTATCTTATTGTTTGGCTTCAGTTTTGAGAAGAAAATTATTTAAATGTTTTATCCTATCAATTTGTATTTAATTAGGGCTTAGATCCATGTAAAGCAATCACACAAATAGCCTAGAAGATGTGAGTATTTAGGTCGTGACAAACGACAACCTCGGAATCCTAAAATAATTCAGGGCTTAGATTGTACAACAGAGCTGTACGAAGGCCTAATGAAAAGGCTGAGGATTTATGTTGCATAAGAAAATGCCATCAAAGTCCTAGGGCTTGTTGTTTAATTCTAAGGAAGATATGCTATTATATCCTCCTACTGTTGAAGATGGTCGTGCTGCCCATAATGCTAGCTCCAATCTCCTAGTCATGTTGAGTTTAGGCTTTCTAATGTGTCAGATTATAATGTCAAATTAGATGTCCCTATGGTTATGGTTCTTTAAAATATTTTGGGGCATGTTAAAGTTGATTAGAGCGACACCGGTTAGGATCCTACAGTTCCCTCGTTCTGATACAACTATTTTCAATTGAATTCACCTAATCTAAAAAAACTAAACTCAACTTAATGAGTTCCATACTTTCATTTAGACCGTGGGAATCTCATTAGAAACCCTTAGGTTACCACCTTCGAGGAATTTCCAATCATCAGATAAAGACGTCTTAATTTAGTTGCAATTGTTGTTTCGTGATGTTTGTTATTAAATTTTGATTGTCTTATATTTTGAATGTTGGGGCGGTGAATTTTATCTTGATTGATTTTAGTTTTGGCTTTGGTTTGGTGGCTATCCTAGCAGTTCTGGTTTTCATGCAGGGTGAAATCGTTGTTTAGCATGCAAGTTTTATAAAAATACAGTGCAGAAAGTACAAGAAAAGACGGTACTGTAAACTGTAAAAGCGTACCTGGCGAGTCTTCTTGTTCCGCCATTTGAAAGGTTAGTACTTGCAAGACATGTATACAATGTTGCAAAAAAATCTAAATTATATGGGTAGATGAAGGTCTAGCTACCAAACCCCATGCTACGATTTTGTTGGATCTTCGAAGATCTTAGTGGATAATTTTTAGAACAAAATATGCAAGTTCAATTCGCACTTCAAAATATCCAGGAGATATCAAAGTGTTGAGGGAATGACCCTGAACTATATTGAGGCTCTCTTGAATTATTTTGAGTTCATTTCGAACTTATCATATTGTTCTGTTAATTATTCAAGGTTGAAGTGTGGCTATCCCATCCCTCATTGAAACTTAACAATCTAATTATCCCAAGGATATGATACTTGATCAGTCGATTGATGTTCCATTTAAAAGTTATGTGGGTGGGTGCCCCTAAGTCAAGTCTAGGTTATTTAAGATTGTGGTGCCCGCAATTAAAGTCAGGCTTGTAGTGCTTAAAGATATTAATCACAAATTATAATATCTTTTAAATTTGATCAATTCAATTTAGATATTGAACCTAGGTCACTACCACGCCTTCAATAATCATAATGGGTGAAATGGTGATTATCAAAATTTTAATTTAAGTAATGTGTATTCTTATTAAATGATGAAATCATCCTCATTTGGGCTTAAGATAAGTAAATTTTCATCTTTCCAACTAAAGTCAAATACTTAAGAATCATTTGATCTTTATTGACTTCTAATTCATGAAGATTAGGAAAGTTATGATTTCATGGATGTTCTGCAAAGGTAGTGAGTGGGTTCGTACATTTTTAATCCCATTATATTTCAATCATCCAAACATGTTTATGAGGATCAAAATTACCAATTTATCCCTTTTTAGTTCTAAATTTTTATTAAGGTACCAAAATCTAAAATTACCACTTTACCCTTGGGGCCATTTCACCTCATAACTCACTAAATGCAAGTTAAATGACTTTGAGGGTTTAAAGTGTCATAGCCATGAGGTATTTATAATGTTAGAGGAAAACATGTGGATCTCTCAAAATTTTAATTTAATTTAGATAATTATTTAAAATTTAGAAGACATGATTCTCAAAAGTTAATTTATTTATCATCAAAATTAAAGTTTTTTATTTATCAGAAGAATTATTAGAGGTTTCCTAAGGTCAGAGAAACACTTGGGCAATATTTCATGGTTTTTTTAATTAAATCATTATTATTATTATTTAACTTTTAACAAATTTCGATGATTAAACTAAATATGAAATAATATTTTTAATTACAAAAATCATTTATACATTTTTAATAGACTTCTCTGAGTTTAGAAAACTCAGAGAGTCAAATTTTATATTTTTGTGATTTTTAATTTATTTAATTAATTATTTTAATCGGAAAATAAGGAAAATTCATTTCTAAGCTTTTAAAATTTATTTTTAAACTAGAAAATTAAGGAAAAATATTTTAATGAGTTTTAAATGATCAGAGAATAATTAGACAAATTTTTAAATATTTTGATATTTTTGTAATTTTTAATTTTTCTAAATTATTTTAAATCCAAAATATGGCTAAAAAATCAAGTATTTTGCCAAAAATAATTTTTTATTTTTTTCTAAATGCTTATGATCACAAGGAACTCAGAAAATCACTTTTCATAATTTTCCCAAGTGTATTTAATTTATTATGATTATTTTTGTACAAAAATGCAAGGTTTCTTAGAAATTCAACTTTAGTGTTTAAACTAAGTCAAATAATTTTGAAATTTTCATAGTGGGTAGATACAATTTTTATGAACAACGTGGGACTAAATTTGTCAATTTTTTGNTCATTTCTAAGCTTTTAAAATTTATTTTTAAACTAGAAAATTAAGGAAAAATATTTTAATGAGTTTCAAATGATCAGAGAATAATTAGACAAATTTTTAAATATTTTGATATTTTTGTAATTTTTAATTATTTTAAATTATTTTAAATCCAAAATATGGCTAAAAAATCAAGTATTTTACCAAAAATAAATTTTTTATTTTTTTCTAAATGCTTCTGATCACAAGAAACTCAAAAAATCACTTTTCATAATTTTCCCAAGTGTATTTAATTTCTTATGATTATTTTTGTACAAAAATGCAAGGTTTCTTAGAAATTCAACTTTAGTGTTTAAACTAAGTCAAATAATTTTGAAATTTTCATAGTGGGTAGATACAATTTTTATGAACAACGTGGGACTAAATTTGTCAATTTTTGATATATGTTTAACTTACGTAAATTCATGGAATATATTTTCATTTATTTAAGTATAAAAATGTACAAAATAATTTAAAGCATCACAATATTTTTCCTAAATTTCTCTGACCACAAGAAACCTACTAAAGTTATTCCCATAATTTTTCAGGTGATATTTTGATTTATACAATTAAAATAAGCCAAAATGGTCACTCTAGCTTAAAAATTAGGGTTAGAAGNATGGAATATATTTTCATTTATTTAAGTATAAAAATGTACAAAATAATTTAAAGCATCACAATATTTTTCCTAGATTTCTCTGACCACAAGAAACCTACTAAAGTTATTCCCATAATTTTTCAGGTGAAATTTTGATTTATACAATTAAAATAAGCCAAAATGGTCACTCTAGCTTGAAAATTAGGGTTTGAATCATAGATATGCCCTCTAACTTTGGAAGAATCAGAGAACATTCCCTTTGTGATGAGGAATAAACCCTAAAAATCTCAAGTCATGGTGAACACTACTTAATCATGGAGAGTTAAAATACCTCAGATGGTATTTAATTAATTAAAAATCATATGTTTGTCAAATAATTTTTATTTTTAGTCCACATTATTCTCCTCTATTCACTAAGAAAGAGATTATTTTTCTTTTATTTTTATGATTTTTCTATGAAACGTTATGAATTTTTAAGGATTTATCATTTTTTTAATTAAGAAAAAGCCTTAATTTTCTCTTTATCCCAATCACGCGCCGCATCATCCTTGTCCTCCTCGAAGCGCCACGGGTCGTCTCTTAGTTTGGCGTGACCATCTGACTCAGCAGCCACATGTCCCACTGTTCACGTACAAAGACTCCTTCTGGTTCGATCTTGTCAATCCATCCAATACACGCTTGATCAGACAGCTCTCCCTCATCATCTTCGACAACCAAAACCCGTGAACCATCCAACTTTAAACCCTAAGATCTCAGCCTAGACTCAACCAAATCACTTTAAGTTTGTTCCTAGATTTTCATCTATTCAAGACTAGTGTATCTATACAATTACATTGCTCTGAATTGCAAGTTTTCTTCACAAATGAAGTTTTCCTCACAAATGACCAAATCAAGCCCAAAACTAGGATTAGTGAGCTATACCTTTGTCCAAGAGGTGAGGCCTCGATTGACTGCTTGTGGAAGCTTCAGNTCCACTTTATTCTCCTCTATTCACTAAGAAAGAGATTATTTTTCTTTTATTTTTATGATTTTTCTATGAAACATTATGAATTTTTAAGGATTTATCATTTTTTTAATTTAGAAAAAGCCTTAATTTTCTCTTTATCCCAATCACGCACCGCATCATCCTTGTCCTCCTCGAAGCGCCACGGGTCGTCTCTTAGTTTGGCGTGACCATCTGACTCGGCAGCCACATGTCCCACTGTTCATGCTTTCGATCTTGTCAATCCATCCAATACACGCTTGATCAGACAGCTCTCCCTCATCATCTTCGACAACCAAAGCCCGTGAACCATCCAACTTTAAACCCTAAGATCTCAGCGTAGACTCAACCAAATCACTTTAAGTTTGTTCCTAGATTTTCTTCTAATCAAGACTAGTGCATCTATACAGTTACATTGCTCTGAATTGCAAGTTTTCTTCACAAATGACCAATTCAAGCCCAAAACTAGGATTAGTGAGCTATACCTTTGTCCAAGAGGTGAGGCATTGATTGGCTGCTTGTGGAAGCTTCAATGGAGTCTGACAAACCTTGTGGATGTGTTTATTTCCCATGGTGAAGGCTCTAAGTATGAGTTTGATCAAAGGGTGGAGCAGCCTTGGTCTAGGGATAGGTTAGAGGGCTCAACAGGGGGGTTTTTGATGGGGATCTTCCTCTCTTGCTCTCATGAAGCTCAGGAGCAAATCAATTTGGGGTTTGGGAGAGTTTTTTAGGAAGGCCAAATTTTTCCCTGATTTTCAGCTAAAATGTTGAGCTCAAGTGATGGGGAAGATGGCCAAAGGATAATTGCAATATTGTTAGGGAGTCATGGAGGAGCTCTGAAAATAATTTTAATAGAGTTCTCCAAAGAAAAAATTTTGATCCCCTTTGAATCCATAGAGGAGGGGTTTAAGTAAAACAACCTAGGATGCCTGTCCTGGCCTCTAATTAGGTGCAATGTGGAGCGGAGGTGGAGGGATTGAAGATGTTAAACACCAATAAGATATGGACACATTGAGTGGGTGAAATTGGGTTTGAATTTAAGCATATGGGCTATCAATTTTAGCTCCTCGGGTGACTATATTGGCTGGCTATGGCAGGGGAGGTGCTTAGGTGGCTCAAGAACGTCAGAGGAAACTGTCACAACAATTAATTTGGGCTGGTAATAGATTTTGGCAAAGATATCTTTGGCTTAAGCAATTTAGGAGAAAAATCCCTTGATTTAGGAGACCTTTGGTCTATGGCTCATCTAGGGTTGGTTAAGTGATTCTAGCCTGGTCACTAGGGTCCCAAAGTTGGCTGTAGAAGTCTTGCCATGATCAATTTGACATGGCTAGGTTAATTTTGGTGCATGGGTTCAACTTGGGTCAAAATGGCTAAAAGTTAAGTTTAGGTTAGGCTATCCATGACTTTGAGCCCAATTGATTGATCAAAATTGTGTAGATGATTGTTATGAAGATTTTTGGTGAATGATTGAAGTGATTTTGAGTTCAATTGGAAGCTCAATTTGAAGGATTTTGGGATTTTGGTCAATTTTGGCNGGTTAGGCTAGCCATGACTTTGAGCCCAATTGATTGATCAAAATTGTGTAGATGATTGTTATGAAGATTGTTGGTGAATGATTAAAGTGATTTTGAGTTCAATTGGAAGCTCAATTTGAAGGATTTTGGGATTTTGGTCAATTTGGGCAAGTTGGGCTAGACTTTTACCTATATGAGCTATGGACCAATGAAATTCCCATTTTGGTCCTCTATGTACTGGTCTTAGCTAAACCCTCGTCTAGGGCTAATGGATTTAGGGGACCAACTACATGAGTCTCCAAAAGATCAAGGGATCAAAGTGAACAATTTTTGGTTTAGGGTTTTGAGTGGATATAAGTTATAGTGAGTGCAAGTGAGTGCACTAGTTCCAAACCAGCACCAGGGCAACCCTAAGTCAGATAGCTCAATGGGAACTCTCATTGAGTTCCCCCATAGTGACCACACCTACTAAGTGCTAGAGGTTAGGACCAATATGTAGAGCTTCAAGTTGAGCTACGGAGAGTTTAAAATTTCTAATGGTGAGGGTTCCTTTCTAGTTTTCTAGAAATAGTCAACAAAAAAGTCCTATGGCTATACCCTAGGTCACTAAAGAGGGAAAATTAAACCTCAATCATAAGTGAGATCAACAAATGGACCCCCAATAGGTGTGTTGTGTTGGGCAAGCACACCGCCCATATTGGCGTTGACCGACAAGATCAAAAAAACCAATGCAGATTCCTAAATCAATAGACCCAGAAATGAGAGTAAAATTGACTGCTAGTTGTTCTGCTACGGAATTATCAAGCGAATATCTCATCAAAATAAAGCAGTAGGAACTCTCATTGGGGATTGGAGAGTGGGTTTGAAGTTATCAATTTTCAGCTAACTATTGAGGATGGGAACCAGTATTTAGGTGCTGAACCTGAGATGGGAATTAAAATTTAGGTATCAATCCCAAAAAGAGAGTCAGAATTTAGGTACTGACCTCAAAGATTGAGAGTAGAATGTCGTGTTCCATTCAAGAGGGTCTTATACCAATCTCAAAGGTTGAGAATAGGACGTTGTGTTCCATTTAAGGGAGTCTTACAGCAATCTCAAGGATTGAGAATAAGATGTTGTGTTATAATCAAGGGGGCCTTATACCAATCTCGAGGAATGAGAATAGGATGTCGTGTTCCAATCAAGGGTGTCTTAAACGTATCTCGAAGATGTGTGTAGAGAATTGGATGTCGTGGTCCCATTGAAGGAGGTCTTATACCAATCTCAAAAGGTTGAGAATAGGATGCAATGTTTCATTGAGGAGAGTCTTACACCTATCTTTAAGATGTGTAGAGAATTGGATGCCATGGTCCCATTCAAGAGAGTCTTATACCAATCTCAGAAGGTTGAGAATAGGAGGTGATGTTGCATTCAGGGGAGCCTTACTCCTATCCCGAAGATGTGTGTAAAGAATTGGAAGTCATGGTCCCATTCAATGGGGTCTTATATTAATCTTAGAATGTTGAGAATAGGGTGCAATGTTCAATTCAAGGGAACCTTACTCCTATCTAGAAGATGTGTGTAGAGAATTGGTTGTCGTGGTCTTATTCAACGTTGAGAATAGGATGTGATGTTCCATTCAGGAGATCCTTACTCCTATCTCAAAGATGTGTGTAGAGAATTGGACGTCATGATCTGATTCAAGGGGTTCTTATACCAATCTCAGAAGGTTGAGAATAGGATGTGATGTTACATTCAGGGGAGCCTTACTCCTATCTCAAAAATGTGCGTAGAGAATTGGATGTCGTGGTCCTATTCAGGAGGGTCTTATACCAATCTTGAAAGGTTGAGAATAGGATGTGATGTTCCATTCAAGAGAGCTTACTCCAATCTCGAAGATATGTGTAAAGAATTGGATGTCATGGTCCCATTCAAGGTGGTCTTATACCAATCCTAGAAGGTTGAGAATAGGACGTGATGTTTCATTTAGGGGTGCCTTGCTCCTATCTCAAAGATGTGTGTAGAGAATTGGATGTCGTGGTCCCTTTCAAGGGGGTCTTATACCAATCTCGAAAGTTATGTGTCACATTATGAAGGGAGCATAGATGCCTCGCATCTGACCTACAGGGTGATGGGGAGCTGTCCCTACATTGGGAAGGAAAGCTCCATGGCCCATATCTAACCCAGGAGGTAGTGGAAAGGAAGTTAATGTCTCGGTACTTAGTTCGAGAACAGAAATGTACTGTAGATAGTTTGTGGTGTTTAAACTCATAGATGCATGTCATGTGAAAAGGTTGACATCAGTGAGGCAGATGTGTGAAATTATTGTGAGGTTCCGTGTAGAATACGAAATTCCGTGAGTATGTTGAGAGAATTAGCGTAGGCAGGGATAGTCGTGCTGCGCGAGCAAAGAGTAAGAAACCTGGAAATTGACAGAATCAACTCAAAAGATTTATTCTCTTTTTATTGTTATTTTTATCACATTTAATTATCAAAATATGTTTTCAAAATTCATTTTTTTTATTTGAATTTTATTATCATCAATTTTTTGTTCTTTTTTCTTTGTTCGTTGTAGTTTGGGACTAACGTATCGTTTTGTGGCATTTATCCATCGGATAAAAGGTCAATTGAGCAAACAGACAAAATTATGAAAGAGATTTCATTAATCTGCATCAACAGGTGTTACAGATTGAGTATAGGCCAAAGCATCAAAAGAGTATGATATGTTGAACGCATCAAAGTAAAAATGAAAATATCTCATGCTGAGTACATATCACAAGCTGAGCATATCCAATACATGTATCATCATATTTGATTTGTCAAAACATAGTACAAAAAGGGTGTCTCCTAAGTGTCCATCTCTGGTGGGTGAGCTCTTGATCGAGCTAACCTACTAAACAATGCTCCAAGACAAGTGATCTCTTTGCATGTTCTGAGAGGTGCAACCCTCTCATAGCTCATAAGGCAATAGCTCTTCCAACTCCGAGACTGGCCAGAATCCCTATGACATTTTGTTTTCATCCATTCTTTGAAAAGCCACAGACACCCTATGGTGTCGTACCCCTGGAATGCAGTGTTTGACAATGCCTGCTCCATTTACTCTGAATTTGCTAGGGCCAATGATATCAATTTCTTTTCCAAATAGAATGTTGCTTTTGCTCATGAAAGAGACCGTGCAGAAAGTTCCCACAAAATCATGATGATCTATATGTGGAGGAATGTAGTCGCCTTCATCGTATATATTGATGATACAACTGTTGGGAATACAGTCGGCAGGAATTATGCTCCAACCATTCCTTTGATCATCCATTTTATCATGGGAGGTTGCGTATCCACCTCAACGTGTCTCCGAATCCTCGGGGAATTCCCTTTTCTGTCCTTGGTGAAGTTGTAATAGCAAAAATATTGTGTAGTGATCTTGCCCTTCCCATGCATCCATTTTCATGGCTCAAAATAGGTTCTTTCCATTAGAAGGCCTGCTCAACCTCTATCTCTTAGATCAGATATGTAGTCAAGAATACTTCTTTTGTTGCTTTCGGAGAATACCCTGGTGTACAACTCAAAGCCTTGTAGTATATTAATGAATCTTCCTTGAACTTCTTCAAACAAATCAAACTCCATTTTGTTTACTTTACTCATTTTGTAGTATTCTATCATGCTGACAATCGGCGGCTGTCAAGGATACTCCTGCATTTAAATATCAGTAGGAATCTAAGCTGGTGTTGTCTCTGACTCAAGCAGAATATATGGCTCTGTGTCCAATGGAATATATGGCTCCCCCACTGAGTTATTAGCGCTTTGAAATCCATCTTCCGTGGGCGTGTACTCCTCCAAAGTACTGTAGTGCTCTATATGGAGAATGTTGCAATCCGAACATTCCACAAATGACCCTGTAGCTGGTGTACGTGCAGGAATTTTGGCATTGCATGTCGGGAAACTCGTACAAAGAGTGTCTAACACTCCTGGTGTCTCCAGCTCTAGAGTGAACTTGGACTCATCATTTATGGCAGGCAAGCTGGAAGAGGTATCTCTCATGTCTGGATCATAGATTTTCCCCTCAGGGAGTCAGGTAAGAAAGTTTTATGCTTCCTTCAAACGTCTCCTTTCTTCGTGTTTCTTTGTTGAGTTCTATGTAGCGGTGCATCTGGTAGTCTTTCATCACTGGTAGTGACTAGGCCTCTGGTCGATGCAGTTATCATATACGATAGGTGACTAGTCCCCTTCATCGAGTCTTGTTGTATTATCACATTTTTCTCCTTAATCAAGGACTTATCTATGGTGCCAATCTTTAATGGCGATGGTAGCCCTTCTTTTTCTTTTTACAGATGACCACATCCGTTAGGTGACCCTCATAGTCCATGTTGACTTGATTGAAGTCCATGTCGATACTTTCTAATTCTTTGACTCTGAGTCTTGCACTGTCTTCTATTGTGAGTTGATTGGCGAGAGCGACTCAGAGAGATGGCATCTGGACTTCTAGCTGTAATACAAGCTCATACCCATATACGAGCATGTAGGGTGTACACTAAGTGGGAGACCTGAATGTTGTCCAACAGGATATATGGCTCCCTCATTGGGTGATCAGTGCTTTAAAATCCATCCTCAGTGGATGTGTACTCATCCAAAGTATTATATCCCTCTAGATGGAGAACGTTGCAATCCTGACATTCCACAAATGATTCTATAGATGGTGTACGTGTGTGAATTTTGGCGTTGGATGTCGAGAAACTAACACAAAGAGCGCTAACACTCCTGGTGTCTCCGGCTCTAGAGTGAACTCAGACACATCCTTTGTGGCAGGCAAGCTGGAAGAGGTCTCTCTCATGCCTGGATCATAGATTTTCCGCTCAGGGATAGGGGTAACCAATTTTTCTGCCTCCTTTTGACATATCCTTTCTTTGCATTTTTTCATTGAGTTTTATGTAGTGATGCATCTGGCAGTCTTTCATCATTAGCAGTGACTAGGCCTCCAGTCGGCGCAGTTGTCATAGATGGCAGGCGACTAATCCCCTCCATCGAGTCTCGTTGTACTATCACATTTTTCCCCTTCAGTGAGGAATTATCTCTGGTGCCAATCTTTAACTGCAATGGTAGCCCTTCTTTTTTTGACAGCTAACCCATCCATTAGGGGACCCTCATAGTCCATGTCGACTTGACTGAAGTCCATGTTGAAGTCTATGGTGTCGTCATGTGGTGCTCTTTCCTCGTTAAGTGTGAGGTTCCAACCATCTTGAAAATTAAAGATCAGCCTCTATCCTGACATTTTCTCTGCAGACGATAGAAAAAAAACATCGGTGAGCTAAAATTTAGTGGGAACAAGAACAAAACAAAGTGTTCATTAGGGAAAATTTTAATTTATGTCGGTTAGACTTTTATTTATATATATTTATATCTTATTTAATTTAGTAAAATATCTAACTTAAATGTAAAAAGAGAAAGTCGAAGTATGTAACTTCAAAAGTTTTCATTTTATTGAGGTTGATTTTATTACAAAATTTTTTGACCCGGTCACAGATGTTTGGCCAAATAGATAACCACAGAACAATCAAAATTTCAAAAAGGCAATTTAAGAAATGTCAACTTACGTAATATGTCTTCAATTATCGTCTATTGATCGACAACATAGGTCTTTCACCTCAAAAATCTACTAGCTGGTAGGCTTGTCCTTCATAGACCTTTTCTACAACAAATGGTCCTTTACAAGTTGGCTTAAAATTTTTACCTATCTTGTGATGTGCAAGAATAGGCCTTTTAAGGGCGGACCAATTTGNTTGGCAAGTTGGGCTAGACTTGGGTCTAGATTGGGCTAAGGTTGGGCTAAGTCCAAATTGATGGTTGAGAATTGCCTATGGGAATGTCATGAAGAGTTTTCAACATCAATTGGGTGATAAATTTAGGGTTCAATCAATTTGGTGGAATTTGGAGGTATTGCCAATTTGGGGCAAATTTCAGGATTTTGGAACTAGGTCAAAATTAAATGAAATTGAGGCTTCACCAAGGCCAATTAAAGGTTAAATTTGGTGTGTAGGATTGTTATGAAGATTTCAGGAATCAAATTGGGGCAGTTTGAGTAGGCTATGGGGTTCAATTAAGTGAGATTAAGTCATCGGGATAAAATTGGGGGTTTGACTTAGATCAAAATTTAGCTCAAAGCATGGGTAAATTAGGCTTTGATTTGGTTTGTATTGGCAAAATAGAAGGTGAATTTAAGTTTAGAATTGAAATTGAGGGGAATTGGGCCCAAATTAATGGACATTTGAGGTGAATTTGGGAAAATTGAGCCTTTAAAGAGAAATTGGGGGTTTTGGTCCAAATGGTCAAATTCGCCAAATTATGTTCAATTGGAAGGTCTAAATTAGTTTTGGAAACATTTGGAGTGATTTTGGAGGTTTTGGAAAAGTTTGGGGTGCCAAGGATATTTTTGTAATTTTAGCAATTTTGGGGGCATTTTGGTAAATTTTGATAATTTTAAATGGTTTAAAATGATTCTTGAATAATTTTTTGGTTATTTGGGTGAATTCAGAATTTTGGTCAAAATTAGGGTTTTAAGGGCATTTAGGTAACTTGGGTAGATTTAGGTGGCAAAGGGCCAAGTTGGAAATTTTTCTAGAATTGGGGTGTCAACCACCCTATATGAGCTATGGACCAATGAAATCCCTATTTTGGTCCTCTATGTATTGGTCTTAACTAAACCCTCATCTAGGGCTAATGGGTTTAGGGGACCAACTACATGAGTCTCCAAAAGATCAAGGGATCAAAGTGAACAATTTTTGGTTTAGGGTTTTGAGTGGATATAAGTTATAGTGAGTGCACTAGTTCCAAACCAACACCAGGGCAACCCTAAGTCAGATAGCTCAATGGGAACTCTCATTGAGTTACCTCATAGTGACCACACCTACTAAGTGCTAGAGGTTAGGACCAATATGTAGAGCTTCAAGTTGAGCTACGGAGAGTTTAAAATTTCTAATGGTGAGGGTTCCTTTCTAGTTTTCTAGAAATAGTCAACAAAAAGTCCTATGGTTATACCCTATGTCACTAAAGAGGGAAAATTAAACCTCAACCATAAGTGAGGTCAACAAATGGACCCCCAATAGGTGTGTTGTGTTGGGCAAGCACACCGCCCGTATTGGCGTTGACCGACAAGATCAAAAAAACCAATGCAGATTCCTAAATCAATAGACCTAGAAATGAGAGTAAAATTGAGTGCTAGTTGTTCTGCTGCGGAATTATCAAGCGAATATCTCATAAAAATCAAGCAGTAGGAACTCTCGTTGGGGATTGGAGAGTGGGTTTGAATTGATCAAGTTTCAGGTGTCTATTGAGGATGGGAATCAGTATTTAGGTGCTGAACCAGAGATGGGAATTAAAATTTAGGTATCAATCCCAAAAAGAGAGTCAGAATTTAGGTACTGACCTCGAAGATTGAGAGTGGAATGTCGTGTTCCATTCAATAGGGTCTTATACCAATCTCAAAAGTTGAGAATAGGACGTTGTGTTTCATTCAAGGGAGTCTTACACCAATCTCAAGGATTGAGAATAAGATATTGTGTTATAATCAAGAGGGCCTTATACCAATCTTGAGGAATGAGAATAGGATGTCGTGTTCCAATCAAAGGAGTCTTAAACCTATCTCGAAGATGTGTGTCGAGAATTGGATGTCGTGGTCCCATTGAAGGAGGTCTTATACCAATCTCGAAAGGTTGAGAATAGGATGCAATGTTTCATTGAGGAGAGTCTTACACCTATCTTTAAGATGTGTGTAGAGAATTGGATGCCATGGTCCCATTCAAGAGAGTTTTATACCAATCTCAGAAGGTTGAGAATAGGAGGTGATGCTGCATTCAGGGGAGCCTTACTCCTATCCCGAAGATGTCTGTAAAGAATTGGAAGTCATGGTACCATTCAATGGGGTCTTATATTAATCTTAGAATGTTGAGAATAGGGTGCAATGCTCAATTCAAGGGAGCCTTACTCCTATCTATAAGATGTGTGTAAAGAATTGGTTGTCTTGGTCTTATGCAATTAGGTCTTACACTAATTTCAGAACGTTGAGAATAGGATGTGATGTTCTATTCAGGAGATCCTTACTCTTATCTCAAAGATGTGTGTAGAGAATTGGACGTCATGGTCCGATTCAAGGGGTTCTTATACCAATCTCAGAAGGTTGAGAATAGGATGTGATGTTACATTCAGGGGAGCCTTACTCCTATCTCAAAAATGTGTGTAGAGAATTTGATGTCGTGGTCCTATTCAGGAGGGTCTTATACCAATCTCGAAAGGTTGAGAATAGGATGCAATGTTCCATTCAAGAGAGCTTACTCCAATCTCGAAGATATGTGTAGAGAAGTGGATGTCATGGTCCCATTCAAGGTGGTCTTATACCAATCCTAGAAGGTTGAGAATAGGATGTGATGTTCCATTTAGGGGAGCCTTACTCCTATCTCAAAGATGTGTGTAGAGAATTGGATGTCGTGGTCCCTTTCAAGGGGGTCTTATACCAATCTCGAAAGTTATGTGTCACATTATGAAGGGAGCATAGATGCCTCGCATCTGACCTACAGGGTGATGGGGAGCTGTCCCTACATTGGGAAGGAAAGCTCCATGGCCCATATCTAACCCAGGAGGTAGTGGAAAGGAAGTTAATGTCTCGGTACTTAGTTCGAGAACAGAAATGTACTGTAGATAGTTTGTGGTGTTTAAACTCATAGATGCATGTCATGTGAAAAGGTTGACATCAGTGAGGCAGATGTGTGAAATTATTGTGAGGTTCCGTGTAGAATACGAAATTCCGTGAGTATGTTGAGAGAATTAGCGTAGGCAGGGATAGTCGTGCTGCGCGAGCAAAGAGTAAGAAACCTGGAAATTGACAGAATCAACTCAAAAGATTTATTCTCTTTTTATTGTTATTTTTATCACATTTAATTATCAAAATATGTTTTCAAAATTCAATTTTTTTTGTTGGTTGACTTTTTTGTTTTTTTAGAAAAAGCATTTTTTTATTTGAATTTTATTATCATCAATTTTTTGTTCTTTTTTTCTTTGTTCGTTGTAGTTTGGGACCAACGTATCGTTTCGTGGCATTTATCCATCGGATAAAAGGTCAATTGAGAAAACAGACAAAATTACGAAAGAGATTTAATTAATCTGCATCAACAGGTGTTACAAATTAAGTATAGGCCAAAGCATCAAAAGAGTATGATATGTTTAACGCATCAAAGTAAATATGAAAATATCTCATGCTGAGTACATATCACAAGCTTAGCATATCCAATACATATATCATCATATATGATTTGTCAAAACATAGTACAAAAAGGGTGTCTCCTAAGTGTCCATCTCTGGTGGGTGAGCTCTTGATCGAGCTAACCTACTAAACATTGCTCCAAGACAAGTGATCTCTTTGCATGTTCTTAGAGGTGCAACCCTCTCATAGCTCATAAGGCAATAGCTCTTCGTACTCCGGGACTGGCCATAATCCTTATGACATTTTGTTGTCATCCATTCTTTGAAAAGCCACGGACACCCTATGGTGTCGTACCCCTGGAATGCAGTGTTTGACAATGCCTGCTCCATTTCCTCTGAATTTGCTAGGGCCAATGATATCAATTTCTTTTCCAAATAGAATGTTGCTTTTGCTCATGAAAGAGACCGTGCAGAAAGTTCCCACAAAATCATGATGATTTATATGTGGAGGAATACAGTCACCTTCATCGTATATATTGATGATACAACTATTGGGAATATAGTCGGCTAGAATTATGCTCCAACCATTCCTTTGGTCATCCATTTTATCATGGGAGGTTGCGGATCCACCTCAGGGTGTCTCCGAATCCTCGGGGGATTCCCTTTTCTATCCTTGGCGAAGTTGTAATAGCAACCACATTGTATAGTGATCCTGCCCTTTCCACGCATCCATTTTCATGGCTCAAAATAGGTTCTTTCCATTAGAAGGCCTGCTCAACCTCTATCTCTTAGATCAGATATGTAGTCAAGAATACTTCTTTTGTTGCTTTCGGAGAATACCCTGGTGTACAACTCAAAGCCTTGTAGTATATTAATGAATCTTCCTTGAACATCTTCAAATAATTCAAACTCCATTTTGTTTACTTTACTCATTTTGTAGTAATCTGTCGTGCTGACAATCGACGGCTGTCGAGGATACTCCTGCATTTCAATATCAGTAGGAATCTAAGCTGGTGTTGTCTCTGACTCAAGCAAAATATATGGCTCTGTGTTCAATGGGATATATGTCTCCCCCACTGAGTTATTAGCGCTTTGAAATCCATCTTCCGTGGGCGTGTACTCCTCCAAAGTACTGTAGTGCTCTAGATGGAGAATGTTGCAATCCGAACATTCCACAAATGCCCTGTAACTGGTGTACGTGCAGGAATTTTGGCATTGCATGTCGGGAAACTCGTACAAAGAGTGTCTAACACTCCTGGTGTCTCCAGCTCTAGAGTGAACTTGGACTCATCATTTATGGCAGGCAAGCTGGAAGAGGTATCTCTCATGTCTGGATCATAGATTTTCCCCTCAGGGATTCAGGTAAGAAAGTTTTATGATTCATTCTAACGTCTCCTTTCTTCGTGTTTCTTTGTTGAGTTCTATGTAGCGGTGCATCTGACAGTCTTTCATCACTGGTAGTGACTAGGCCTCTGGTGGATGCAGTTATCATATACGATAGGTGACTAGTCCCCTTCATCGAGTCTTGTTGTATAATCACATTTTTCTCCTTCATCAAGGACTTATCTATGGTGCAAATCTTTAACAGCGATGGTAGCCCTTCTTTTTTTTATTACAGATGACCACATCCGTTAGGTGACCCTCATAGTCCATGTTGACTTGATTGAAGTCCATGTCGATACTTTCTAATTCTTTGAGTCTGAGTCTTGCACTGTCTTCTATTGTGAGTTGATTGGCGAGAGCGACTCAGAGAGATGGAATCTGGACTTCTAGCTGTAATACAAGCTCATACCCATATACGAGCATGTAGGGTGTACACTTAGTGGGAGACCTGAATGTTGTCCAACAGGATATATGGCTCCCTCATTGGGTGATCAGTGCTTTGAAATCCATCCTCAGTGGACGTGTACTCATCCAAAGTATTATATCCCTCTAGATGGAGAACATTGCAATCTGGACATTCTACAAATCATTCTATAGATGGTGTACGTGTGTGAATTTTGGCGTTGCATGTCGAGAAACTAACACAAAGAGCGCTAACACTCCTGGTGTCTCCGGCTCTAGAGTGAACTCAGACACATCCTTTGTGGCAGGCAAGTTGGAAGAGGTCTCTCTCATGCCTGGATCATAGATTTTCCCCTCAGGGATAGGGGTAACCAATTTTTCTGCCTCCTTTTGCATATCCTTTCTTCGCATTTTTTCGTTGAGTTTTATGTAGCGATGCATCTGGCAGTCTTCAATCACTAGCAGTGACTAGGCCTCCGGTCAACGCAGTTGTCATAGATGGCAGGCGACTAATCCCCTCCATCGAGTCTTGTTGTACTATCACATTTTTCCCCTTCAGCGAGGAATTATCTCTGGTGCCAATCTTTAACTGCAATGGTAGCCCTTCTTTTTTTGACAGTTAACCCATCCATTAGGGGACCCTCATAGTCCATGTCGACTTGACTGAAGTTCATGTTGAAGTCTATGGTGTCGTCCTGTGGTGCTCTTTCCTCGTTAAGTGTGAGGTTCCAGCCATCTTGAAAAGTAAAGATCAGCCTCTGTCCCGACATTTTCTCTGCAGACGATAGAAAAAAAAACATCAGTGAGCTAAAATTTAGTGGGAACAAGAACAAAACAAAGTGTTCATTAGGGAAAATTTTAATTTATGTCGGTTAGATTTTTATTTATATATATTTATATCTTGTTTAATTTAGTAAAATATCTAACTTAAAAGTAAAAAGAGAAAGTCAAAGTATGTAACTTCAAAAGTTTTCATTTTATTGAGGTTGATTTTATTACAAAATTTTTGGACCCGGTCACAGATGTTTGGCCAAATAGATATCCACAGAACAATCAAAATTTCAAAAAGGCAATTTAAGCAATGTCAACTTACGTAATATGTCTTCAATTATTGTCTGTTGATCGACAACATAGGTCTTTCACCTCGAAAATCTACTAGCTGGTAGGCTTGTCCTTCATAGACCTTTTCTACAACAAATGGTCCTTTACAAGTTGGCTCAAAATTTTCACCTATCTTGTGATGTATAAGAATAGGCCTTTTAAGGGCGGACCAATTTTTCATGAGCTTGTACCATCTTCGTCTGGTAAAGCTCCGAATATTATTGTGTTTCTAGCCACTTTCCTTCGATACTTTCCAATTCTTCAAATCTAATTCTTGCATTATTTTTTGTGGTGATTTGATTGGCGAGAGTGACTCCGAGAGATGAAATCTGGACTTCTAGCTGTAGTACGGCGTTGGACCCATATACGAGCATGTAGGGCGTACACTGAGTGGGAGACCTAAACGTTGTCCGGTAGGCCCACAAAGCTTCTAGCAATTTGTTATGCCAATCTCTTTTGTTTTCATCCAATGTCTTCTTCAAAATCTGTATCAGTGTCTTGCTGAAGGCGTCAGCTAAGTCATTTTCCCTGGGACATTAGATCGTAGAGTATCTCCAGTCTATCTCATTTTATTTAGCTAACTTGTTGATTTCTGTGCTTTTAAAAACTATCCCATCATCGGAGATTATTCTGTGTGGAACTCCAAAATAGTGGAAGACTTGGCTTTTGAAGAATTGAGGACGTGCGGTGCTGTAACCTCTCATAACAGAACTGCCTCTACCAATTTGGAAAAGTAATCTATAGCGTCAAGTATGAATCTGTGTCCTTTTGAAGACGGAGGGTCTATAAGACATATTATGTTTGTGCCCCAACACTTGAATGACCACAAGGCAACTGTTGGGTGTAGCACATTCGGAGGTTGGTGCAATACCACCCCATGCACTTGGCACTGGTGACATCTCCTGATTGTATCCATGCAGTCAGGCATCATTGTTTGCAAATAATATCCGAGTCTTTTGATCTTCATTTTCATCTTTAGTCCCATCTGGTGAGCTCCACACAATCTGACATGTACTTCTTTGATAATATTTTGTGCTTCGACTCTACTTAAGCATCGCAGACACATCTGGTCAAATGATCTTCTATAGAGCATATGACATAGCCCTTCTTGTAATATGATGTGCCTTAGAGTTGTCCTCTGGCAGCTTTCCACTTTTCAAATATTCTACTAATGGATTACGTCAATCTTCATTGATATCGGCAACTACAATCGTTATTTCTTACTCTTTTTTGAGCTTGTGTAGATTATCAAGGTTGATTCGAGACAAAACATGTCTTCCTTGTACCATAATCTTAATTGAATCCAAAGGTGGACACACCAATTCCTTAGCATGTTTAGCTAAAGCGTCGGCATGAGCATTATCTCCCGAGAAATCCGGTAGAAAGTTTCGTTGGGAATCTGCTCCAGTAGTTTCATTGCATATTGATGGTATTCTGCTAGCCTTGACTTTAAAATCTTATTTTGTCCAGAAACTTGTTGAATGATGAGCTGAGAATCATCGTAGATGGCAATATCTGTTTTATCCATCGATTACCAACTCCAATCCGGTGATTAAGGCTTCATATTCTACTTCAGTATTTGTACATGGCTCTGTCAGGTGGTATGAGAACCTCAGCCTACCCTTATCTTGTGTGATGAAAATTAAACCAATTCCTGCTTTGCCTGTTATAACTGTACCTGATCCTTTATCTTTTCTAGCTGATGAAGCTCCATCAAAGTACTTCTCCCAATATTGCACACTGGAGAATTTCATTTGTAGTATTTGCTCATCTGGTAACTCGTCATTAAGAGGGGACCCAACTGACAGTGGGTGTGTACCAAGAAAGTCTTCTAAAATCTGTCCCTTAAAAGCATGGAAGGGAACAAACATTACATCTAATTGCAATAAAATCATCAACCCTCTAGCTAGACGTCCAGAGAGCATTGGTCAGGTCATCAAATATTACAACGAATTAACTTTTGAAATTAGGGTAATTTTATGAGAAAGCATGTAATTTCTAAGTTTTTGAGCGGTGAAAATTAAAGCTAAACAATGTTTCTCAATAGGTGGATACCATATCTTTGCTGGTATTAGACNTTTGTCATGAGCTTGTACCATCTTCGTCTGGTAAAGCTCCGAATATTATTGTGTTTCTAGCCACTTTCCTTCAATACTTTCCAATTCTTCAAATATAATTCTTGCACTGTTTTTTTGTGGTGATTTGATTGGCGAGAGTGACTCCGAGAGATGGAATCTGGACTTCTAGCTGTAGTACGGCGTTGGACCCATATACGAGCATGTAGGGCGTACACTGAGTGGGAGACCTAAACGTTGTCCGGTAGGCCCACAAAGCTTCTAGCAATTTGTTATGCCAATCTCTTTTGTTTTCATCCAATGTCTTCTTCAAAATCTGTATCAGTGTATTGCTGAAGGCGTCAGCTAAGTCATTTGCCCTGGGACATTAGATCGTAGAGTATCTCCAGTCTATCTCATGTTGTTTAGCTAACTTGTTGATTTCTGTGCTTTTAAAAACTATCCCATCATTGGAGATTATTCTGCGTGGAACTCCAAAATAGTGGAAGACTTGGCTTTTGAAGAATTGAGGACGTGCGGTGCTGTAACCTCTCATAACAGAACTGCCTCTACCAATTTGGAAAAGTAATCTATAGCGTCAAGTATGAAACTGTGTCCTTTTGAAGATGGAGGGTCTATAAGACATATTATGTTTGTGCCCCAACACTTGAATGGCCACAAGGCAACTATTGGGTGTAGCACATTCGGAGGTTGGTGCAATACCACCCCATGCACTTGGCACTGGTGACATCTCCTGATTGTATCCATGCAGTCAGGCATCATTGTTTGCAAATAATATCCGAGTCTTTTGATCTTCATTTTCATCTTTAGTCCCATCTGGTGAGCTCCACACAATCTGACACGTACTTCTTTGATAATATTTTGTGCTTCGACTCTGCTTAAGCATCACAGACACATCTGGTCAAATGATCTTCTATTGAGGACATAACCTACTAGAGCATATGACGTAGCCCTTCTTGTAATATGATGTGCCTTAGACTTGTCCTCTGGCAGCTTTCCAGTTTTCAAATATTCTACTAATGGCTTACGTCAATCTTCATTGATATCGGCAACTACAATCATTATTTCTTACTCTTTTTTGAGCTTGTGTAGATTATCAAGGTTGATTCGAGAAAAAACATGTCTTCCTTGTACCATAATCTTAATCAAATCCTCCGGTGGACACACCAATTTTTTAGCATGTTTAGCTAAAGCGTCGGCATGAGCATTATCTTCCCAAGGAATCCAGTAGAAAGTTTCGTTGGGAATCTGCTCCAGTAGCTTCATTGCATATTGATGGTATTCTGCTAGCCTTGACTTTAAAATCTTATTTTGTCCTACAACTTGTTGAATGATGAGCTGAGAATCATCGTAGATGACAATATCTGTTGTATCCATCAATTACCAACTCCAATCCGATGATTAAGGCTTCATATTCTGCTTCAGTATTTGTACATGGCTCTGTCAGGTGGTATGAGAACATCAGCCTACCCTTATCTTGTGTGATGAAAATTAAATCAATTCCTGCTTTGCCAATTATAACTGTACCTGGTCCTTTATTCTTTCTAGCTGATGAAGCTCCATCAAAGTACTTCTCCCAATATTGCACACTGGAGAATTTCATCTGTAGTATTTGCTCATCTGGTAACTCGTCATTAAGAGGGGACCCAACTGACAGTGGGTGTGTACCAAGAAAGTCTTCTAAAATCTGTCCCTTAAAAGCATGGAAGGGAACAAACATTACATCTAATTGCAATAAAATCATCAACCCTCTAGCTAGACGTCCAGAGAGCATTGGTCAGGTCATCAAATATTACAATGGATTAACTTTTGAAATTAGGGTAATTTTATAACAAAGCATGTAATTTCTAAGCTTTTGAGCGGTGAAAATTAAAGCTAAACAATGCTTCTCAATAGGTGGATACCATATCTCTACTGGTATTAGATGACGACTCAAGTAGAAAAGTGTGTTTTGTTTAGCCTTGTCATTAACTTGGGCTAAAAGGGCTCCAAGAGAGTCGTCTAAGGTCGTGGTATAAAGTATAAAAGTTTTCCCTAGGATAGGGGCTGCCAAAACAGGAGGTGTCATTAAATATTGCTTAACGTCCTCAAAAGCCCGCTGACATTTCTCTTCCCAAACAAATTTGGCGTCCTTTTTAATTAATGCCGAGAAGGACTGACACCTACTTGAGAGATTATAAATAAAGCATCTCAGATATGCCAACTTTGCTTGGAAGGAACGTAGTTGTTTCAAAGTTTTGGGAGGAGGCATCTTAAAGATAGCTTTAATCTTATCCGGGTCGATCTTGATTCTCCAATGACAGACAATGAATCCTAGAAATTTCTCAGAGGTTACGCCGAAGGCACACTTTATGGTATTCATCTTTAGGTCATATCATCGTAACCGATCGAACACGATCCTTAAATCGTACAAATGGTCTATTTTTCATGTACTTTTGATGACCAGATCATCCATGTAGCATTCCACTTGGTTGTGAATGAGATCATCGAAAATCTTTGTCAAGGCTTGTTGGTATGTCACTTCGACATTCTTTAACCCAAATGACATCAATCTGTAGCAAAAAATCCCGGTAGGTGTTTTGAAGGTTGTATGTGCTGCATCCTCAGGAGCCATCTTGATTTGGTTGTATCCCGATGATCCATCCATGAAGGAGAAATTTCATGTGTCGAAGCGATATCCACCATCATATCTGGTATTGGCAGTGGAAATTCATCTTTTGGACATGATTTGTTCAAATCTCTGAAGTCGACACATACATGTATTTGTCCATTTTTCTTCTTAACTGATATAGTATTAGCTAACCATATGGGGTATAACTCTTCTCTTACAAAGTTAGCATCTATTAATGTTGACCTCATTTTTGGTTGAGGTTTATTTCTTCCTCTTTAGTAGCCTAGGGTTTAGCCATAGGATTTTCCTGTTGGCTATTCTTAGAAAACTAGAAAAGGAACCCTCACCATTAAAAATTCTAAACTCCTCCTTGCTCAACTTGAAGTTCCGCATATTGGTCCTAACATCTAGCACTTAGTAGGTGGGATTCCATTGTTTCATGGTTTACATATGGTGGTTAGCTTCACAATTCTACAAAAAATACCCAACTTGACATTTTGCCCCTAAATACACCCAAATTACCTAAATGCCCTTGAAATCCTAAATTTGACCAAAAATTTCCAAATTCACTCAAAATAACCAAATTTGTTCAAAAATCATTTCAAACCATTTCAAAAAACCCAGTTTACCTGAATTCACCCAAAAATTCCAAAATTACTAAAAAACCCCCAAAATTACAAAAATACCCTTGGCACCCCAAACTTTCCCTAAACCTGAAAAATCACTTCAATTGTCTACAAAACCATTTTGAACCCTTCAATTTAACCCAAATTGGCCAATTTGACCATTATCACCAAAACCCTCCGAATTGCATTTAAAGGCCCAATTTACCCAAATTTACCTTAAAAGTCCATCAATTTTGTCCCAATTTCTCTCAATTTCAATTATAAACTAAAATTCACCTTTCATACGACCAATTGAAGCCAAATCCAAGCCTAATTTGCCCATGTATTGAGCTTAATCTGGACCTAAGTCAAACCCCCAAATTTAGCGATATGAATTAATCCCACCAAATTGAACCCCATAGCCTACTTAATATGCCCCAATTTGGGTCCTAAATATCATATAACACTCCCACACACCAAAACTAACCTTCATTTGGCCTTGGTGAAGCCTCAATTTTACTTAATTTTAACCCATGTCCAAAAATCCCCAAATTTGCCCCAAGTTGGCTGTCTTCAAATTCCTCCAAATTGAATGCATTAAGCTCAAAAATGCCACCCAATTTATGTTGAAAACTCTTCATGACATTTCTATAGACCATTTTCAATAATTAATTTGAACCTCACCCAACCTTAGCCCAACCTAGACCCAAGTTTACTCCAAAAAGCCCAAATTTACCAAAATCCCAAAATCTTTCAAACTGAGCTTCCAATTGGACTCAAAATCATTTCAATACTTCACCAAAAATCTTCATAACCATCATCCATACAAATTTGATCAAAAAATTGGGCTCAAAGTCCTAGCTAGCCTAACCCAAACCCAACTCTTAGCCATTTGGACCCAAATCGGACCAATGCACCAAAACTAACTTAGTCATCTCAAAGCCACAAAATTGTTGACTCCACATCCACTAAACACACTTTATTGACCAGGCTAAACCCTCTTAGACAAGCCATGGTGAGCTATGGACCATTGGATTCCTAAATTAAGAGATTTATGCCTATTTATGTTTCTTAAAAAAAATCTCCCCCATCATCACTTTTCATTGAGGGTTATCATAATTAACCCTCCCATTGGCTCACCTGACTTCCCGGTCACCTCACGTGGCCCTGTCGGACAGCCTAATGGCCGATAAACACCAAAATTGAGAGCCCCAAGCCAAAATTCAAACCAAAAATCACCCATCTGAGCTGGCCAATTCCAATTTGCTTTAGCACTTCAAAACCCTCCACCTAAAAACCATTTTGCACCACTCAATCAGACATAACAGTCAATCTAGGTCATTTTATTTAAACCGCACCTCCATGGCCAAAAAAGAAGAGCTAAAATTTTATGAAGGAAACTATGCCAAATTGCTCTCAGTGACTCTCTAAGACCCCCTCAGTTCAAGCCCACTATTTTCCCCCACTGATCCCCATTGTGGAAACACAATTTTGAGCTCAAATTTCTGCCAAAACCGGAACAAAACTTTCCACAGCTTCTCAGCTCACTAAACTCCAATTACTTGTGCACACACCATCCCCATAGTGAGAGAAGTTGATTCCCCACAAAGCCCCCTCTGAATATGCCTCCAACCTAGCTCTAGACCAACACATGAAAACCATCTTGATCGAATTCATACCTAGACCATTCACCAAGGCTTGGGACTTAATCCGAATGTTTGTTGGGACCAATCGAAGCTACCACAACCATTTAATTGAGACATCCCCTCTCAGACAAAGGTATTGAACCCTAACCCTAATCTGAGCTTATTTTTACTCTCCATACATATTTATTGTATTTCATACTGTATAATCCATATAGATAGGTTCATTTTGAGTAGATGAAGGTTTAGAAACAAACACCATGTGATTTAGTTGATTCTAGGTCAAGGTCTTAATGTTTTAGTGTGAAGGGCTCATGGGTTAGGTCACTTAAGGACAATAACGAAGAGTCGTCCGATCGCTCATGTATTCAACGGACGGAGGAGATCAAGCTAGACAGATCCATGATGCATAAAGCGTGGTCTGCGTGGAGGCTACGTGGCTAGTGGCATCAAATGGCAGAGCGACGCATGGAGCCTTTGGAGCGGATGAGGATGAGTTGGCGCTGCATGGATAAGTAAAAAATTTGGAATTTTTGAATTATTTTAAATGCCTAAACTTCAAAAATCCATATCTTTCTCTAGAAAAATCATTAAAGAAACAAAAATACCCTCTTGCTCAATGAACAAAGAAGAAAAATGTGGATTAAAAATAAAAGTTATTTTTTAAAATTATGATTTTAAATTAATTAAATACCCTTTGTGGTATTTTAACTCTCCATGGCTAAGGAGTGCTCACAATGACTTGAGATTTTTAGGGTTTATTCCTCATCATAAAGGGGATATTCTCTGATTTTTCCAAAGTAAGAGGGCATCTCTATGCTTCTAACCCTAATTTTCAAGCTATGGTGTCCATTTTAGCTTATTTTAATTATATAAATAAAAACATAACTTGAAAAATTATGAGAACAATTTTAGTAGGTTTCTTGTGGTCAGAGAAATCTAGGGAAAATATTGTGTTGCTTTGAATCGTTTTGTGAATTTCTATAGTTATTCAAATTTCAATACTTTGTTTTAATTTGTACAATTTAAATACATATAAAAAATTAACAAAATTAACTCCACATTGTTCATAAAAATCATATCTACCCACTGTAAAAAAAATTGAAAATTAATTGGCTTGGTTTATGCACTAAAGTGGATTTTTTAAGAAAGCATGTCTTTATTTTACAAAAAAATTATAATAATCTAAATACACTGGGAAAAATTACGAAAAGTGGTTTTCTGAGTTCCTCGTGATCAAAGGCACTTAGGAAAAATAAAATTTCTTTTTGGTAAATTACATGATTTTGAGCCTCATTTTGAATTTAAAATAATTAAGAATAAATAAAAACTTCAAAAGTACAAAAATATTTTAAAATATCACTAATTGTTTTTTGATCACTCGGGACTCAATAAAATATTTTTCCTTATTTTCCTAAGTTAAGAAAAAAATTTAAAAGCTTAAAAGTGAATTTTCTTTATTTTCTCACTAAAAAAATTATAATAATTAATTTAAACATCAAAAAAATATAAAATTCAATTCTTTGAATTTTCTGAACTCAGAGAAGTCTAATAAAATATAAAAATAATTTTTGTAATTAAAACAATGTTTTCTATTTAAAATAATTCATGAAAACTAATCTAAACTAAAATATTAATATTAAAAATTTAACTAAAGAAATTATAAAATTTTACCTAAATATTTCTCTAACCTAAGGAATCCAATGATAATTTTCTCACAAATAAAAACTTTATTTTGGGAAGTTAAATAAATCATCTTTTGGAAATCTTATTTTTTGGGATTTAAATAATTATCTAAATTAAATTAAATTTTGAGAGGTCCACATATGCTCTTCTAATATCCTAATTACCTCATGGATATAATACTCTAAACCCTCAAAATCATTTAATTTGTGTTTAATGTGTTATGAGGTGAAGTGCTCAAGGACAAAGTGGTAATTTTAGACTTTGGTGTCTTAATAAAAATTTAGGATTATCAAAGGGAAAATGGGTAACTTTGATCTTAATAAACATGTTTGGATGATTGAAATACAATGGGGCTAAAAGGTAGAAACCCATTCAACACCCTTGCACTATATCAACTAAAAGCATAACTCTCCAAATCTTCATGACTTGGAAGTCAATTAAAGATCAAATGATTATTAAGTGATGGGCTTAAGTTGGAAGCTGATAATTTACTTTTCTTTAGCCCAAAGTTGAGGATGATGTGATCATTTAAAAAGGATATATTACACTTAAATCAAATCTTTGAAAGTCACCATTTCACTCATTATGATTGTTAAAGGCTTGGTAGTGACATAGGTTCGATGTCTAAACTCAAGTTGATTGGATTTAGAAAATAATATGATTGGTGATTAACATCTTTCAGCACTACAAACCTAAATTTAACTCTTGGCACCACAATATTAAATGACTCAAACTAGCCTTAAGGGCACCCACTCATATAACTTTTAAATAAAACACCAGTTGACTAATCGAGTATCCTATCTTTGATATAAAAAAATTGTTAAGCTTCAACCATCTATATAACATGTAAAGAACTTTAACCATAAGGATATTTGATTTGACATCATAACCTGACACACTAGAAAACTTAAACTCGTCATGACAAGGAGCTTGGAGCTAGCATGGTGAGCAACACAACCATCTTCAACAATAAAGCTCTTCTACATCAATTAAATCAATTTCATTCCTTAGAATTAAACAACCAAGCCATAGGATTTTAAGGTCGTTTGCCTAGTGCGCCATAAATCCTCAACCTATTCATTAGGCTTTTGTGTGGCTCTGATATACAATATAAGCCCAAACTCATCTTAGGATTCTGAGGTTGTTGTCTGTCGTGACCTAGATCCTCACATCTTTCAGGCTATTTGTGTGATCGTTTCACACAAATTTAAGTTCTAAATAATAAAGTTGGAAGGATGAAATATTCAATTAATTTCTCCTTAAAATTGAAGTCAAACATTAGGATAGCTTGGGAAGTCACTGAGGTTCTCCTCCGGATCTATGACATCCCCTAGTTCTTCCTCCTTGAGACTCTACAACAAAATGTTCCAAATTTAAACCATTCTCCTTTCACACCTCTTTGTTCGATCTCGCTGAAAAGTCCTATCCTTTTGATCTATTTGAAGATAATATTTCCTGATTTTTATCAAGGAGTTTTCTTAGGTGACTTCGGTCATTTAAGATGTAATTAACTATAGGGGTTTGCCCTTATAAGTTTTCTTAGGTGACTTCGGTCATTTAAGATGTAATTAACTATAGGGGCTTGCCCTTATAGGAGGTGACTTCGGTCATTTAAGATGTAATTAACTATAGGGGCTTGCCCTTATAGGAAGCTTTTCTAAACCTAGCCGACTTCGGTCATTTAAGATGTAATTAACTATAGGGGTTTGCCCTTATAGGGAGCTTTTCCGAGCTTTCGGTCATTTAAGATGTAATTAACTATAGGGGCTTGCCCTTATAGGAAGCTTTTCCAAACCCAGCTTAATGTAAACCCTATTTAATTTTTCATATTAAATAAAGGAAATTTTCAATAAATAAAATGGTTTCATATACCAAACGAATGTCATATATTTCTTAGTTTATTGGATCNTATATATATATATATATATATATATATTTGCAAAAGGAGCCTCTTGTGTCTACCTCCATGTTGATTACTTAAATATCATCATTACATCCAAAGAGTGGGTTACAGCATAGAGAAGAGAGAGTAAAAGGCAACATCAAAATGTAAAACAAGTTAAATAAATACAAGAGTTGTCTAAACTAGAAAAAAAGATAACGTCTAACTCCTAGCAATTCTGAGGTAAGGTATGTGTAATCTATCACCCTTTATCAGGTCAGCCAGAATCTGTGTAGAGTTAGTAAAACAATTACTCTTTGGGATTCAACACCTTCAATAGCTAGATAATTAGCTGGTTTGTTGCCCTCTCTATAGTTAAAGTAGTAGTTAACTTGTATCTCCTTGGTGATAGGTTTTATCTTAAGAATCCACTGTTGGATATGCCATGGGGGGACAACTTTACCAGTCATGTACTCAATCAGTATTGAGGAATCAACCTCAGCTTGGAGTGGTGTCCATCTGTTGATGGCAGCCATTTTAATGGCCCAGTAAAGGGCAGTTGTCTCAGCTTCCAAGGCATCTTCAAATATAATTGGAGCTTTGAAGAACATTATGCATCTGCCTTTATGAAATCTAAACACCCCTCCAATTCCTTCTCTGTGGGATGAAAGCTTCCATCAGTGTTTACTTTAAGGTGGGGGTATTGAGGTTTTTCCCAATAAACTTTAATAACTTCTCTGCAAGTCTGAACCTTGCTTTGGTTAATTTTAAGGATGTTTGGAAAATCCTTCCAAATGATCAACTTTTTGATATAAGCAAGACAATTTTCCTCCACTGTTGCAGTAGTCAAATTATGATCTTCATGCTTGTTTTTGTTCCTTGCATTCCATATGAACCAGGCAGTGATGAAAGAGATTGTACAAAGTTTGATTCTTTGGCAATCTAACCAACACTTCTTTAGTTGTTCCCACCCCAAGTTAAGAGTGTTGATGTGGAAATTCGTTATCAAGGAGCTCCAAATCTTCCTGGAGAAGTCACACTGGAAAAACAGATGAGTAGATGTCTCTTCACTGCTCTGGCAGAGATTGCATTTTGAAGGCCCCTTCAAGCCCTTTAACTTGAGAATGTCATCTGTAGGATTTAAGTTATTTAGCACTCTCCAAGAGAAGAATGCCATAGAGGGGGTTAGGAATTTGTTCCACAAATTACCTCCCCAAGAAGTTTCCTCCCAGGTGAACAACTGGTTATAAATAGCTTGGGTCACACTTTGGGTGGAGTTAGCTTTAATAATCAGCCTATCTTTGTTATTTCTGTGAAATTGGATTTTATACATATTTCTCATAGAGTTTTCTGTAACAACATTTTTGAGTGCCTCCTGAGACAAAATTAGTATTTGCAAACTTTAGCTGAAGTTCAGACATAATGACAACCTTTGGGCAAACTTCATGCACTCCAAATATTGTAGAACTGATCACCCTAACCTAGTGACGGCCAAACTTGAGGACTCTAAGACCTGGAAACAGATGTTGAAAATGAAGGAACAAGCTGAAAAATTATACACTTGGGAGATGAGACAAAGAAACATCAAATTTTGGCAGGACAAATGGTGCCCAGAGAATACAATTGAACCCTTGGATGATAAGGTGGATAAGAACCTCATGGTGAAATAGTCTGGTAAAGGGTGTCGCTTAAAATGGTGCTGGATTGCTTCAACAATCTCTACCTTGATGACCTCCCAAGCCTTCTTATAGAAATCAGTAGTGAATCCATCAGGACCTGCTGATTTAGCACTATCAATAGAGAAAAGAGCTTTTTTAATTTCTTCCTCTCCAGGGGTTTCAGCTAAATTTATCTTGGAAAGAAGATCCTTCTCATTTTGGAACAATTCAAATTTCACTTGTTCTCTTTCAGTTAATTCACACTGCATTAGGTCTATACAGTAGGCCACAGCACTCTCAGCAATCCCTTAAGCATCTCTGATCCAATTTCCCTGGTTGTCTCTGATAGAGTGAATGGTGTTGCATTTTCTTTGGTAATTGATGCATGCATGATAAAATTTAGTGTTTCTGTATCCATCAATAAACTTGTTCTTTGCTTCCTTCTNTCCTCTAATATCCTAATTACCTCATGGATATAATACTCTAAACCCTCAAAATCATTTAATTTGTGTTTAATGAGTTATGAGGTGAAGTGCTCAAGGACAAAGTGGTAATTTTAGACTTTAGTGTCTTAATCAAAATTTAGGATTATCAAAGGGAAAATGGGTAACTTTGATCTTAATAAACATTTTTGGATGATTGAAATACAATGGGGTAAGAGGTAGAAACCCATTCAACACCCTTGCACTATATCAACTAAAAGCATAACTCTCCAAATCTT
>JXCR01119608.1:25787-37463 GCA_002079205.1 Phalaenopsis hybrid cultivar | reverse complement strand
TACCTGACGAGTTTTGTCGCTCCATCACCTAAAAGGTTAGTACTTGCAAGTATTGCAAAAAGGTTTAAGTTGTAAGAGTAGATGGAGGTTTAGCTAGCAAACCCCAAGTTATGATTTTGTTGAACCTCGGAAGATCCTAGTAGATAATTTTAAAACAAAATATGACAAGTCAAATTTTCCCTTCAGAATATCCAATAAATTTTAAAATGTTCAAGGTGTGGCCCTAGATCATTTTGAATGTCTCTTGAAATATCTCAAGTTAATTTTGATCTTATAATAATGTTCCAATAATCATCTGAGGCTAGAGTGTGGCTACCCCATTGCTCATTGAAGCTTAACAATTTAATTATCCCAAGGATATGATACTCGATTAGTCAATTGATGTTTCATTTAAAAGTTATGTGTGTGGGTGCCCCTAAGGCAGTTTTATGTTAAATAAGATTAGGGGCCCGCAATTAAGGTCATGCTTGTAGTGTTTAAGGATGTTAATCACCAATCATATCATTTTATAAATCCAATCAACTTGGGTTTAAACATCAAACCTATGTCACTACCAAACCTTTCACAATCATAATGAGTGAAATGGTGGTTTTCAAAGTTTTGATTTAAGTGTCATATGATCACATAATCCTCAACATTTGGCTTAAGAAAAGTAAATTATTAGCTTCCGGCTTAAGCCCATCACTTAAGAATCATTTGATCTTTAATTAACTTCCAAGTCATAAAGACTAGGAGAATTATGCTTTTGATTGATGTTGTGCAAGGGGGTTGAATGAGTTTCTACCTTTTAGCCCCATTGTATTTCAACCATCAAAACATGTTTATTGACATCAAAATTACTCATTTTCCCTTTGATAATCCTAAATTTTGATTAAGGCACCAAAGTCTAAAATTTCCACTTTGCCCTTAGGGCACTTCACCTCATAACTCGTCAAACACAACTCAAATGATTTTGAGGGTTTAGAGTACCATATCCATGACGTAATTAGGATATTAGAGGAGGATATGTGCACCTCTCTAAATTTTATTTAATTTAGATAATTACTTAAATCCACAAATGAAGATTTTTAAAAGGTGATTTAACTAACTTCCTAAAACAAAGTTTTTATTTATGAGAAAATTATCATAGGACTCCTTAGGTTAGAGAAATATTTAGACAAAATTTCATGATTTTTTTGAATTACATGTCTATTATTATTATTTTAGTTTATATCAATTTTGATGATTTATTTTAAATAGAAAAAAGTGTTTTAATTAAAATAATTATTTTTATATTTTTATTAGACTTGTCNGTGTGGCCCTAGATCATTTTGAATGTCTCTTGAAATATCTCGAGTTCATTTTGATCTTATAATAATGTTCCAATAATCATCTGAGGCTAGAATGTGGCTACCCCATTGCTCATTGAAGCTTAACAATTTAATTATCCCAAGGATATGATACTCGATTAGTCAATTGATGTTTCATTTAAAAGTTATGTGCGTGGGTGCCCCTAAGGCAGTTTTATGTTAAATAAGATTAGGGGCTCGCAATTAAGGTCATGCTTGTACTGTTTAAGGATGTTAATCACCAATCATATCATTTTATAAATCCAATCAACTTGGGTTTAAACATCAAACCTATGTCACTACCAAACCTTTCACAATCATAATGAGTGAAATGGTGGTTTTCAAAGTTTTGATTTAAGTGTCATATGGTCACATAATCCTCAACATTGGGCTTAAGAAAAGTAAATTATTAGCTTCCGGCTTAAGCCCATCACTTAAGAATCATTTGATCTTTAATTAACTTCCAAGTCATAAAGACAAGGAGAATTATGCTTTTGATTGATGTTGTGCAAGGGGGTTGAATGAGTTTCTACCTTTTAGCCCCATTGTATTTCAATCATCAAAACATGTTTATTGACATCAAAATTACTCATTTTCCCTTTGATAATCCTAGATTTTGATTAAGGCACCAAAGTCTAAAATTTCCACTTTGCCCTTAGGGCACTTCACCTCATAACTCGTCAAACACAACTCAAATGATTTTGAGGGTTTAGAGTACCATATCCATGACGTAATTAGGATATTAGAGGAGGATATGTGCACCTCTCTAAATTTTATTTAATTTAGATAATTATTTAAATCCACAAATGAAGATTTTCAAAAGGTGATTTAACTAACTTCCTAAAATAAAGTTTTTATTTATGAGAAAATTATCATAGGACTCTTTAGGTTAGAGAAATATTTAGGCAAAAATTCATGATTTTTTTGAATTACATTTCTATTATTATTATTATTTTAGTTTATATAAATTTTGATGGTTTATTTTAAATAGAAAAAAGTGTTTTAATTAAAAAAATTATTTTTATATTTTTATTAGACTTGTGTGAGTTCAGAAAACTTAGAGAATCAAATTTAATATTTTTGTGTTTTTTAATTTATTTATCATAATTATGTTTAGTGAGAAAATAAAGAAAACTCTTTTTTAAGTTTTTAAATGATTTATTTTTAACTTGGTAAAATTAGAAAAAAATATTTTATTGAGTCCCAAGTGATCAGAGAACAGTTAGGGATTTTTTGAAATTNGTGAGAAAATAAAGAAAACTCTTTTTTAAGTTTTTAAATGATTTATTTTTAACTTGGTAAAATTAGAAAAAATATTATATTGAGTCCCAAGTGATCAGAGAACAGTTAGAGATTTTTTGAAATATTTTTGTATTTTTGAAATTTTTATTTATTCTTAATTATTTTAAATTTAAAATGAGACTCAAAATCAAGTAATTTACCAAAAATAAATTTTATTTTTCCTAAGTGTCTCTGATCACAAGGAACTTAAAAAAACCACTTTTCATAATTTTTCTAAGTGTATTAAATTTATTTTAATTATTTTTGTACAAAAATATAAGCCTTCTTAAGAAATCCACTTTAGTGCTTAAACAAAGCCAAATAATTTTCAAATTTTTACAGTTGGTAGATATGATTTTTATGAAAAATGTGGAGTTGATTTTGCTAATTTTTTATATGTATTTAATTTACTCAAATTAATACAATATATTCACATTTAACTAAGTATAGAAATTCAAAAAATGATTCAAAGCATCACAATATTTTTCCTAAACTTCTCTGATCATTNCAGTTGGTAGATATGATTTTTATGAAAAATGTGGAGTTGATTTTGCTAATTTTTTATATGTATTTAATTTACACAAATTAATACAATATATTCACATTTAACGAAGTATAGAAATTCAAAAAATGATTCAAAGCATCACAATATTTTTCCTAGACTTCTCTGATCATAGGAAATCTACTAAAATATTTCTCATAATTTTTCAAGTGATGTTTTGATTTATATAATTAAAATAAGCCAAAATAACTCATATTTTTCTACTTATCTACGCGGCGCCAACTCATCCTCAAATGCTCTGAAGGCTCCACGCGTTGCTCTGCCATTTGACGCTCCAACCATATAGCCTCCATGTAGATCATGCTTTATGTACCTTGGTTCTATATGGCTTGATCTCCTCCGTCTGATGAAAATACGTGCGAACGAACGGCTCACCGTTATCGTCCCTAAGTGACCTAAACTATGAGCCGCTCACACTAAAACCTTAAGATCATAGCCTAGACTCAGCCAAATTGCATGGAGTTTGTTTCTAAACCTTCATCTATTCAATACGAACCTATATATATGTATCATGTGGTATGAAAAATAGTAAATACGTATGAAGAGTAAAAATAAGCTCGTATTAGGGTTAGGGTTCAATACCTTTGTCTGAGAGGGGAGGCCCCAATCAGATGGTTGTGGTCGCTTTGATTGGTCCCAACAAACCTTTAAATGAATTTCTAAGCATTGATGAATGGTCTAGGTATGAATTCGATCAAGGTAGTTTTTAGGTGTTGGTCTAGAGCTAAGTTAGAGGCTATTTCAGAGGGGGCTTTTGTGGAGAATCAACTTCTCTCACTGTGGGGATGGTGTCTACACAAATAATTGGAATTTAGTGAGCTATGGAGCTTCCATAGAGGGGATCAGTGGGGGAAAATGGTGGGTTTAAACTGAGGAGGTCTTAGGGAGTCTCTGAGAGCAATTTGGCAAAGTTTCCTTAAGAAAATTTCATCTCTACTTTCTTGGCCATGGAGGTGAGGTTTAAATAAAATGGCTAAGGGTAGCTATCATGGCCAATTGAGGGGTGCAAAATGGTGCTTAGGTGGAGGGTTTTGAAGTGCTAAAGCCAATTGGAATTGGTCAGCTCAGATGGGTGACTTTGGGTTTGAATTTTGGATTGGGGCTCTCAGTTTTGGCTTTTTCTAGTTACTAGGCTAGCTGACAGAGTCAGGGTAGGTGGCCAAGAGGTCAGGTGAGCTAGTGGGAGGGTTAATTATGGTTAACCCTTAATGTCAAGTGATGATGGGGGATATTTTTGGTTAAGGCCCGTAAATGAGCATAAATTCTTTAATTTAAGGATCCATTGGTCCATAGCTCACCATGGTTGGTCTAAGGGGGTTTAGCTTGGTTAATAGAGCGTACTTAGTGGTTGTGGAGTCATCAATTTGGTGGCCTTAATATGGATAAATTAATTTTGGTGCATGGGTCCAATTTGGGTCCAAATGGATAAGAGTTGCGTTTTGGTTAGGCTAACCATGAATTTGTGCCCAATTGATTAATCAACATTATATGGATGATGGTCATGAAGATTTTTGGTCAAGTATTGAAATAANTTTGGTGGCCTTAATATGGATAAATTAATTTTGGTGCATGGGTCCAATTTGGGTCCAAATGGATAAGAGTTGGGTTTTGGTTAGGCTAACCATGAATTTGTGCCCAATTGATTGATCAACATTATATGGATGATGGTCATGAAGATTTTTGGTCAAGTATTGAAATAATTTTGAGTCCAATTGGAAGCTTAATTTGAAGGACCTTGGGATTTTGGTCAATTTGGGCATGTTGGACTAGACTTGGGTCTAGGTTGGGCTAAGGTTCGGTGAGGTTCAAATTGATTATTGAAAATGTTCTATAGAAATGTCATGAAGAGTTTTCAACATAAATTTGGTGCCAATTTTGGGGTTAAGGCATTCAATTTGATGGAATTTGGAGACAGCCAATTTGGGGAAATTTGGGGATTTTTGAACTTTGGTTGAAATTAAATAAAATTGAGGCTTCATCAAGGCCAAATAAAGGTTAATATTGGTGTGTAGGAGTGTTACAAAATATTTAGGATCCAAATTGGGGCAAATTAAGTAGTCTATGGGGTTCAATTTGGCGAGATTAAGCTATAGGGCCAAAATTGGAGGTTTGACTTAGATCAAGATTGAGCTAAAAGNAAGGTTAGTATTGGTGTGTAGGAGTGTTACAAAATATTTAGGATCCAAATTGGGGCAAATTAAGTAGTCTATCGGGTTCAATTTGGCGAGATTAAGCTATAGGGCCAAAATTGGAGGTTTGACTTAGATAAAGATTGAGCTAAAATAATGGGCCAATTATGCTTGAATTTGATTTAGATTGGTCATATCAAAGGTTAATTTGAGTTTAGGATTGAAATTGAGGAAAATTGGGACCAAATTGATGGACATTTAAGGTAAATTTGGGGAAATTGGGCCTTTAAAGGCAATTTGGGGGGTTTTGGTCAAAATGGTCAAATTGGCCAAATTAGGTTCAATTGAAGGGTTTAAATTTGTTTTGGAGAAATTTGAAGTGAGTTTGGAGGTTTTAGGAAATTTTGGGGTGCCAAGGGTATTTTTTGTAATTTTGGCAATTTTAGGTTATTTTGGTAATTTGAGTACTTTTGGTTGATTTTGTGTAATTTGGGTATTTTGAAATGGATTGAAATGATTTTTTNAAGGCAATTTGGGGGGTTTTGGTCAAAATGGTCAAATTGGCCAAATTAGGTTCAATTGAAGGGTTTAAATTTATTTTGGAGAAATTTGAAGTGAGTTTGGAGGTTTTAGGAAATTTTGGGCTGCCAAGGGTATTTTTTGTAATTTTGGCAATTTTAGGTTATTTTGGTAATTTGGGTACTTCTGGTTGATTTTGTGTAATTTGGGTATTTTGAAATGGATTGAAATGATTTTTGNATTCTACCATATGGACTAACAATGCACTAGAAAAAGAAATTTATGTATGATGCAAAGTTTTACTTTTAGACGGCCCTTATTTATGTAAAAGATGTCGATATTCAGTCATTCGAATATGTGTACCAAATAATGAAGCCCTTGAAAATATATAAAAATTTCATGAATCTAAATTTGGAGGACACTTTGGAATAGATCAGACTTCATTTAAAATTTTACACTCTGGATTTTTTTGGCCCACATTGTTTATGGATGTTAATAATTATGTGAAAATATGTGATCGATGTCAGAGAGTAGGAAATATTTATATAAGAGATGAAATGCCCCTAAATTTTACTTTAGAAGTTGAAACATTTGTTGCCTGAGGTTCAGATTCTTTAAAATCATGTATACCTTCATCAGGAATGATAAATATCTTATTAGCTATGGACTATGTGTCTAAATGGATTGAAACAATAGTTTTGTCTAATTGTGATGCTATAAGTGTTGCAAAACTTTTAAACAAAAATAGTTTTACTAGCATTGGAATGACAAAAGTGATCATTACCGATGGAAAAATCACTTAAAAAATTTTAAAATTGACACATTACTTAAAAAATATGGAATTAAACATAGGATAACCACAACTTATCAACCTTAAACCTGTGGATTAGCAAAAGTATCAAATCACTAATTAAGAGAATTTTGGAGAAAAATATAAATCCTAATAGAACTGATTGTTTTGATAAACTTGATTCTGCATTATGGACTTATAGGTATGTTTATAAAACTTTTATAAGAATGTCTCCATATAGGCTTATATTTGGAAAAACTTGTCGTTTACCAGTTGAGTTAGAGCATAACGCTTACTAACTGATAAAAGAATTTATTTATAGTTTAAAGGATCCTAAAAAAAACAATTTTTGCAATTAAATGAGCTAGTGGAAATTAGGGNTGGACTTATAGGTATGTTTATAAAACTTTTATAAGAATGTCTCCATATAGGCTTATATTTGGAAAAACTTGTGGTTTACCAGTTGAGTTAGAGCATAAAGCTTACTAACTGATAAAAGAATTTATTTATAGTTTAAAGGATGCTAAAAAAATTATTATTGCAATTAAATGAGCTAGTGGAAATTAGGAACGAATCTTATGAAAATGCTTGATTTATAAATAAAAGGTGAAAAATTGGCATGATCGAAAGATTTTAAGAAAAAATTTTTAGCTTGGACAGGAATTTTTATTATACAATAATCAATTGAGATTATTTCCTTGAAAACTTAAGTCTAGCTGGATGGGGCAATTTATTGTTATAAAAGTTTATTCTTATGAGGTTGTGGATATCAAAGATCCAAAAAATGAACGTATAATTAAAGTAAATGAACTTAGTTTGAAACCTTACATTGGAGAAAACAAGCAATATTATAAAGAAACTTTGATGTTGGGTCAGNAAAGATCCAAAAAATGAACGTATAATTAAAGTAAATGAACTTAGTTTGAAACCTTACATTGGAGAAAACAAGAAATATTATAAAGAAACTTTGATGTTGGGTCAATTTGAGTATAACATTGGATAGTCAAGCTGACGACGTTAAACCAAGCATTTTTTTTGGAGGAAATCCATAATCTATTTGTGTGATTTGGTTCATGTTTATTTTTGATGTAGTATCATGACCAACATTTCTTATACTAGCATTTTCAAACACTATTTAAGGTATTAAAAATGAATGGAATTTGAAGAGATTTGGCCATAGACGAATTGGTGACACTGGCGCCTTGGCGCCAGAATTGGGGCCTAAGCACCGAAGTCTTGTGAAGCTGATGCTAGGAGTCAGAGTTTATGGATTGGAGGAAAACTACCCCAAGTAATTTTCTCCATTTAATTTCTCTTAAAATGCTTTAACTTCAATCCCAAATCTTTAGACCTTCTATAGTTAGACCTAAGAGAAACAATATAGAGGGAGTTTGAGATCTTGCTTCCATTCACTTGCTTTAATGAAGAGTAGAAATAATTGTATGCCATTGGAGATAAGTTTGTGCATATTGATGCCCAAAATTATTTCAATGGGATCTTAGCGCTGAGTTTGGAAAGGATGACAAGCAAATTGGGGAAGACTGAAGAGAAGTTATCAATTTTGCACAACAAGTTGCATAACATATATCATCAGTATGAGCATTTAGAGTGGCTGATTAAACTGCAAATCAATCACATGGCGTGCCATCAGGTTTATCAGGTAACTATGTATTGCAAGATCAATTGGGTTAACAAAAAAATGGCCAAGGATCTTCCTCGTGCTCCTTGCTTACGCACATTTGATTGCAACTATTTGGCATGTAAAAAGGATGACGAGAATGAGGTCAACAAAGGCCGATCATTGGAGGGCTTCTAGTGTTTAAGTGTTTATGTTGTGTTGACTTTAGCAATGGAAGTTTTATGTGCTAGTTAGTCTTGTAGTTGATTATGTTATTGTGTTGTTATGTGTTCTTAATTTCTAGTGTTCTAAAGTCTTTTAGTGTTTGTTGTACTGTCACTTGGTGAATATTAATGAATATATGTGTGTTGTGAAAAATATTTGTTACGATGGTGAATTAGGCTCAAATTAAATATTATAATTGGACGATAGAAGATGTTTGGGAGATCATAAAAATGAGGTGTGATATCAAAATATATGTGAAATTTTGGTTTTAAGACCTTTTTCTTGTTATGTTACATGCAAATCCAAGAAAAGAAAAAAATCGATATTGGCGCCTAAATGCCAGAACTAGCACCTACGCGCCAGATCATCTGCAAAGCTTAGCGCCTAGGCACGAGTTTTGGAGCCTAAGCGCCAGTGCAACTGAACTGGCTAAAACTCAAAAATTTTGCTTATTAAATCAAACCCACATCATTAGTGATGCCTAAGCTCCNAACAATATAGAGGGAGTTTGAGATCTTGCTTCCATTCACTTGCTTTAATGAAGAGTAGAAATAATTGTATGCAATTGGAGATAAGTTTGTGCATATTGATGCCCAAAATTATTTCAATGGGATTTTAGCACTGAGTTTGGAAAGGATGACAAGCAAATTGGGGAAGACTGAAGAGAAGTTATCAATTTTGCACAACAAGTTGCATAACATATAACATCAGTATGAGCATTTAGAGTGGCTGATGAAACTCCAAATCAATCACATGGCGTGCCATCAGGATTATCAGGTAACTATGTATTGCAAGATCAATTCGTGCTCCTTGCTTACGCACATTTAATTGAAACTATTTGGCATGTGAAAAGGATGACGAGAATGAGGTCAACAAAGGCCGATCATTGGAGGGCTTCTAGTGTTTAAGTGTTTATGTTGTGTTGACTTTAGCAATGGAAGTTTTATGTGCTAGTTAGTCTTGTAGTTGATTATGTTATTGTGTTGTTATTTGTTCTTAATTTCTAGTGTTCTAAAGTCTTTTAGTGTTTGTTGTACTGTCACTTGTTGAATATTAATGAATATATGTGTGTTGTGAAAAATATTTGTTACGATGGTGAATTAGGCTCAAATTAAGGATTATAATTGGACGATAGAAGATGTTTGGGAGATCATAAACATGAGGTGTGATATCAAAATATATGTGAAATTTTGGTTTTAAGACCTTTTTTTTGTTATGTTACATGCAAATCCAAGAAAAGAAAAAAATCGATATTGGCGCCTAAATGCCAGAACTAGCACCTACGCGCCAGATCATCTGCAAAGCTTAGCGCCTAGGCACGAGTTTTGGAGCCTAAGCGCCAGTGCAACTGAACTGGCTAAAACTAAAAAATTTTGCTTTTTAAATCGAACCCACATTATTAGTGATGCCTAAGCTCCTTCTTCTTCCTCTTATTCAGAAAACTTGCCCTAGGGTACTACAATTGACTATGTTCTCTTGAGGGAGGATAGGAAATATATCAAAAACCTTATCCTTTCTACCAATCCTAATTACGAGGAGAACTTAGGTGAATTTAAAAACATAGACTATAAGAAAGCAGTAGAGCCTGATGGTATTACATCTAATTTTTATTTGAAATGTTGGAAAATCATTAGGAATGAATTCTTGAGGCAATCTAAAGTTATTTTAGAGATGATGATAGGGTCTATACTTCACTGTTGTCACTATCATTTTAGTTCCAAAAGATCATGGAAAGGCCAACTGATATCAATTTATCTTAATCATCTAACCTCTATGATATCTAATGCAATAAGTAAAATAATTGTTCTTTGATTCCAACCTCACCTTCCATCATTTATCTATGCAAATCTGTAAGAATTTAGAAGGGGAGAGAATTTCAAATAACATTGTATTAGCCCAAATACTCATTGACGATTTGGATAGGAGCTACATAGCAGTGATCCACTGTTAGCCTCCTTTTCATTTAGAAAAGAGATGTTTGATTTATATATATATACAATGGAGCTGGCGGTTGGTGAGCTTGCTCTGCTAGGGTTTCTGGGGAGATGAAGCTGCTGGTGGTCTCTGTGGGTGGTAAGGTGTTGTGTTGGGCTTGTCACTGGTTTGGGAGTCTTCCTTGTGGTCTTCTCCTCTTGGCTTTCGCAAACTCTCTTTTCTCCCTTCTATTTTACTGTTCCATTGTGCTGGTGTTCCTGTTCTCTGGTTTTTCTGCTGGCCTTCTGAATTCTGTCCTGGTTTCTTTTTCTCTACTCAAAAGTTTCTGGGTTTTTCTTTGTGGTTGGTGTTATGGCCACCCCCATTGATCTTCACACTGATTCCAGTTAGACTAAGGCTACTTATGCAGGGATTGTTGGAAGAGTTAATGACACTCTCCAAGATCCTACAAATTTAATTTTCCCTCAGGAATTTCATAATGCTGCTACTGGCAAAGGGATTTGACCTTGCATTCACCTCCTTCGCTTCAAAAATGGAGAAACTACAGTCTAATTCGCTGCAGCTGAAATTGCTTCACTGAATGAAGAAGTCAGATTCACTTTTATTGGAAAACTCCATTGGGTCATCTTAAAATGGACCTTGTTAGAAGCTTCTTTGATTCTCTAAATTTCATTGGACAATGGAAGCTTGGTTTGATAAATGGCAGACATCTTCTTATACAACTCTCAATGGAAGAAAATTATTCTAGGCTATTTGCTAAACAAGTTGTTTCTATAGCAGGCGTTATAATGAAAATCTAGAAATGGACTAGAGACTTTGACCCAACTAAGGAGCCTCCTGTGGTCCCAGTTTGGTTTAAGCTACCTGGTCTTCCATTACCTTACTTCAAGCTTAATGCACTTTTTAATATAGGGAGAGCACTAGGTACTCCCCTCAAGGTTGATGCTCCTACTTTCAATAAGGCAAGACCTGCTCTTGCTAGAATTCAAGTGGAAAGAGACATAACCCTCCCTGAGATAAAAAGGATATGGATTGGATCTGATGCAGAGGGGTTTTGGCAAGATATAACTGCTGAACAAAAGCCTTTTTACTGTCAACACAGTAAAATGTTTGGCCACACTATTGAGAAATGTTATAGGCTCCACCCCCTACTAAAAAACTCTATATGAATCCAAGGGTAGCTAGTCAGGTTTCTAATCAGGGACAAAGCAATAATATCACTACATTTAATCACAGGGATGCTGTCAGGCAAACCAGTAAAGCTCTTTCTGTTAAGAACACAAATCCTC
>JXCR01119608.1:0-16277 GCA_002079205.1 Phalaenopsis hybrid cultivar | reverse complement strand
TGGACTTGGAATTTGAGTTTAAAATTGGGTTTAATTGAGCTTCAATTTGGTTTCAATTGTGATTGGGCATGATAAATTTTGATTTAGAATTTAAATAGAGAAAGATTGAAGTCAAATTGATGGAAATTGAGGTTGATTTGGGGTGATTGATTTTTAAGGGGCAAAATTGGAATTTTGGTCACAATTGGTCAAATTGGTCAAAGTGGACTTCATTAGTGGTCAAGATTGATTTTGAAAGTGTTTCAAATGATTTTTGGAGGATTTGGGAAAATTTGGGCCAACAAGGGCATTTTGGTAATTTTTAGAAATTTTGGGAATTTTGGAAATTTTGGGCAATTTGATTGGTTTAGAAGAGTTTGAGATGATTTTTGGAAAAAATTGTGTTGTTTGGGCAATTTTAAAAACTTTACGGTTTTAAGGGCAATTTGGTAATTTTGAGAATGTTTAGGGACGAAAGGTTAAATTGGGTATTTCGATACAATGAGATCAATTGAGGATGTTAATCATAAAATTTCCCTTTTTCAGCCATGAGACCAAGGGAACCCCCATTATGGATCCTGTAAGTGTCGTTCTTAGCCAAACCTTGGCTTAGGGTTAATTATTTTGGGGACCATCTATAAGAGTTTCCAAAAGAGTAAGTGATATTGCTAAGCATGCTTGGTTAGGGTTGAGGTTGTGAGTGAAGGTGAAGGGTATCAAGAGTGTATGTGTAAGACTGACCGAGACCACACCACTCAGGGCTAATCCTAAGGCCAAATAGTCGTTTGGGGGAATCTNTGATAGGACTTTTCAACAAGATCGGACAAAGAGGTATGAAAGGGGAATGGTTCAAATTTGGAACATTTTCTTCTAGAGTCCAAAGGAGGAAGAACTGGGGGATGTCAGAGATCCAGAGGAGAACCTCGGTGACTTCTCAAGCTATCCTAATGTTTGGCTTTAGTTTACAATGGAAATATTTAAGTGTTTCATCCTGCAAATTTTATTTTTTTAGGGCTTACTTTCATGTGAAACGATCACATGAATAGCCTAGAAGATGTAAGAATTTAGTTCATGATGAATGACAACCTTGGAATCCTAAGATGAGTTAGAGCTTATATTGTACAACAGAGCTATACAAAGGCCTAAAGAAAAGGTTGAGGATTTATGACACACTAGGTGAACGACCTCAAAATCTTATGGCTTGGTAATTTAATTCTAAGGAAGGAAATTGATTTAGCTGATGTAGATGTGTTTTGCTATTGAAGATGGTCATGCTGCCCACCATGCTAGCTCCAAGCTCCTTGCCGTGACAAGTTTAAGTTTTTTAGTGTGTCAACTTATGATGTCAAATCAAATGTCCCTAAGGTTAAATTTCCTTAAATGTTATGAGGCTAGGTAAAGTTGTTTAGAGTGACACCGATTAGGATCCTACATTTCCCTCATTCTGATACCACTATTTTCTATCAGATTCACTTAGTCCAAATGAATTTACTAAACTCAACTTAATGAAATATGTACTTTCATTTAGACCATGAGAGGTCATGTTAGCAATCGTAGGTTACCTCCTTCGAGGGATTTCCGATCACCCGATAGAGACGTCTTAATTTAGTTGCAATTATGGTTTCAAGATGTTTGTGATTAAATTTTGAGTTCTCTTATATTTTGATTATGTTGAAGGTGATTTTTATCTTGGTTAATTTTAGTTATAGTTTTAGTTTTTTGGTTATGCTAGCAATTTTAAGTTTTCATACAGAGTGACATCTTTGTTTAACAGGAAAGTCTTAAATATGAAGTACAAGAAGGTAAACGGATTCATTTAATAGCGTACCTGACGAGTTTTGTCGCTCCATCACCTAAAAGGTTAGTACTTGCAAGTATTGCAAAAAGGTTTAAGTTGTAAGAGTAGATGGAGGTTTAGCTAGCAAACCCCAAGTTATGATTTTGTTGAACCTCGGAAGATCCTAGTAGATAATTTTAAAACAAAATATGACAAGTCAAATTTTCCCTTCAGAATATCCAATAAATTTTAAAATGTTCAAGGTGTGGCCCTAGATCATTTTGAATGTCTCTTGAAATATCTCGAGTTCATTTTGATCTTATAATAATGTTCCAATAATCATCTGAGGCTAGAATGTGGCTACCCCATTGCTCATTGAAGCTTAACAATTTAATTATCCCAAGGATATGATACTCGATTAGTCAATTGATGTTTCATTTAAAAGTTATGTGTGTGGGTGCCCCTAAGGCAGTTTTATGTTAAATAAGATTAGGGGCCCGCAATTAAGGTCATGCTTGTAGTGTTTAAGGATGTTAATCACCAATCATATCATTTTATAAATCCAATCAACTTGGGTTTAAACATCAAACCTATCTCACTACCAAACCTTTCACAATCATAATGAGTGAAATGGTGGTTTTCAAAGTTTTGATTTAAGTGTCATATGGTCACATAATCCTCAACATTGGGCTTAAGAAAAGTAAATTATTAGCTTCCGGCTTAAGCCCATCACTTAAGAATCATTTGATCTTTAATTAACTTCCAAGTCATAAAGACAAGGAGAATTATGCTTTTGATTGATGTTGTGCAAGGGGGTTGAATGAGTTTCTACCTTTTAGCCCCATTGTATTTCAATCATCAAAACATGTTTATTGACATCAAAATTACTCATTTTCCCTTTGATAATCCTAGATTTTGATTAAGGCACCAAAGTCTAAAATTTCCACTTTGCCCTTAGGGCACTTCACCTCATAACTCGTCAAACACAACTCAAATGATTTTGAGGGTTTAGAGTACCATATCCATGACGTAATTAGGATATTAGAGGAGGATATGTGCACCTCTCTAAATTTTATTTAATTTAGATAATTATTTAAATCCACAAATGAAGATTTTCAAAAGGTGATTTAACTAACTTCCTAAAATAAAGTTTTTATTTATGAGAAAATTATCATAGGACTCTTTAGGTTAGAGAAATATTTAGGCAAAAATTCATGATTTTTTTGAATTACATTTCTATTATTATTATTATTTTAGTTTATATAAATTTTGATGGTTTATTTTAAATAGAAAAAAGTGTTTTAATTAAAAAAATTATTTTTATATTTTTATTAGACTTGTGTGAGTTCAGAAAACTTAGAGAATCAAATTTAATATTTTTGTGTTTTTTAATTTATTTATCATAATTATGTTTAGTGAGAAAATAAAGAAAACTCTTTTTTAAGTTTTTAAATGATTTATTTTTAACTTGGTAAAATTAGAAAAAAATATTTTATTGAGTCCCAAGTGATCAGAGAACAGTTAGGGATTTTTTGAAATTTTTTTGTATTTTTGAAATTTTTATTTATTCTTAATTATTTTAAATTTAAAATGAGGCTCAAAATCAAGTAATTTACCAAAAATAAATTTTATTTTTCCTAAGTGTCTCTGATCACAAGGAACTTAAAAAAACCACTTTTCATAATTTTTCTAAGTGTATTAAATTTATATTAATTGTTTTTGTACAAAAATACAAGCCTTCTTAAGAAATCCACTTTAGTGCTTAAACAAAGCCAAATAATTTTCAAATTTTTACAGTTGGTAGATATGATTTTTATGAAAAATGTGGAGTTGATTTTGCTAATTTTTTATATGTATTTAATTTACACAAATTAATACAATATATTCACATTTAACGAAGTATAGAAATTCAAAAAATGATTCAAAGCATCACAATATTTTTCCTAGACTTCTCTGATCATAGGAAATCTACTAAAATATTTCTCATAATTTTTCAAGTGATGTTTTGATTTATATAATTAAAATAACCCAAAATAACTCATATTTTTCTACTTATCTACGCGGCGCCAACTCATCCTCAAATGCTCTGAAGGCTCCACGCGTTGCTCTGCCATTTGACGCTCCAACCATATAGCCTCCATGTAGATCATGCTTTATGTACCTTGGTTCTATATGGCTTGATCTCCTCCGTCTGATGAAAATACGTGCGAACGAACGGCTCACCGTTATCGTCCCTAAGTGACCTAAACTATGAGCCGCTCACACTAAAACCTTAAGATCATAGCCTAGACTCAGCCAAATTGCATGGAGTTTGTTTCTAAACCTTCATCTATTCAATACGAACCTATATATATGTATCATGTGGTATGAAAAATAGTAAATACGTATGAAGAGTAAAAATAAGCTCGTATTAGGGTTAGGGTTCAATACCTTTGTCTGAGAGGGGAGGCCCCAATCAGATGGTTGTGGTCGCTTTGATTGGTCCCAACAAACCTTTAAATGAATTTCTAAGCATTGATGAATGGTCTAGGTATGAATTCGATCAAGGTAGTTTTTAGGTGTTGGTCTAGAGCTAAGTTAGAGGCTATTTCAGAGGGGGCTTTTGTGGAGAATCAACTTCTCTCACTGTGGGGATGGTGTCTACACAAATAATTGGAATTTAGTGAGCTATGGAGCTTCCATAGAGGGGATCAGTGGGGGAAAATGGTGGGTTTAAACTGAGGAGGTCTTAGGGAGTCTCTGAGAGCAATTTGGCAAAGTTTCCTTAAGAAAATTTCATCTCTACTTTCTTGGCCATGGAGGTGAGGTTTAAATAAAATGGCTAAGGGTAGCTATCATGGCCAATTGAGGGGTGCAAAATGGTGCTTAGGTGGAGGGTTTTGAAGTGCTAAAGCCAATTGGAATTGGTCAGCTCAGATGGGTGACTTTGGGTTTGAATTTTGGATTGGGGCTCTCAGTTTTGGCTTTTTCTAGTTACTAGGCTAGCTGACAGAGTCAGGGTAGGTGGCCAAGAGGTCAGGTGAGCTAGTGGGAGGGTTAATTATGGTTAACCCTTAATGTCAAGTGATGATGGGGGATATTTTTGGTTAAGGCCCGTAAATGAGCATAAATTCTTTAATTTAAGGATCCATTGGTCCATAGCTCACCATGGTTGATCTAAGGGGGTTTAGCTTGGTTAATAGAGTTTACTTAGTGGTTGTGGAGTCATCAATTTGGTGGCCTTAATATGGATAAATTAATTTTGGTGCATGGGTCCAATTTGGGTCCAAATGGATAAGAGTTGGGTTTTGGTTAGGCTAACCATGAATTTGTGCCCAATTGATTGATCAACATTATATGGATGATGGTCATGAAGATTTTTGGTCAAGTATTGAAATAATTTTGAGTCCAATTGGAAGCTTAATTTGAAGGACCTTGGGATTTTGGTCAATTTGGGCATGTTGGACTAGACTTGGGTCTAGGTTGGGCTAAGGTTCGGTGAGGTTCAAATTGATTATTGAAAATGTTCTATAGAAATGTCATGAAGAGTTTTCAACATAAATTTGGTGCCAATTTTGGGGTTAAGGCATTCAATTTGATGGAATTTGGAGACAGCCAATTTGGGGAAATTTGGGGATTTTTGAACTTTGGTTGAAATTAAATAAAATTGAGGCTTCATCAAGGCCAAATAAAGGTTAATATTGGTGTGTAGGAGTGTTACAAAATATTTAGGATCCAAATTGGGGCAAATTAAGTAGTCTATGGGGTTCAATTTGGCGAGATTAAGCTATAGGGCCAAAATTGGAGGTTTGACTTAGATCAAGATTGAGCTAAAAGAATGGGCCAATTATGCTTGAATTTGATTTAGATTGGTCATATCAAAGGTTAATTTGAGTTTAGGATTGAAATTGAGGAAAATTGGGACCAAATTGATGGACATTTAAGGTAAATTTGGGGAAATTGGGCCTTTAAAGGCAATTTGGGGGGTTTTGGTCAAAATGGTCAAATTGGCCAAATTAGGTTCAATTGAAGGGTTTAAATTTGTTTTGGAGAAATTTGAAGTGAGTTTGGAGGTTTTAGGAAATTTTGGGGTGCCAAGGGTATTTTTTGTAATTTTGGCAATTTTAGGTTATTTTGGTAATTTGAGTACTTTTGGTTGATTTTGTGTAATTTGGGTATTTTGAAATGGATTGAAATGATTTTTTAACAAATTTGAGAATTTTTAGTGAATATTGAAATTTTTGCCAAATTTAAGGTTTCAAGGGTATTTAGGAAATTTGAGTGGATTTTGGGGTAGAAGGCCAAGTTGGGTAATTTTGGTAGAATTAGGAAGCCAACAACCATATGTGAACTATGGACCAATGGAATCCCTATTTGGGTTCTCTATGTACTCCTCTTAGCTAAAACCTATCCTAGGGCTAGTTGGTTTTGGGGACCATCTACATGAGTATCCCAAAAGAATCAAGGGATCAAAGTCAACAATTTGGGCTTAGGGTTGTTAGTGATTATAGGTGAGAGTGAGTGTAGATGAGTGAACTAGCTCCAAACCAACACCCAGGGCTAACCCTAAGGTCAAACAGTCCTATGGGGGCTCATCTTGAGCTCCCTCATACTGACCCCACCTACTGAGTGATAGAGGTTAGGACCAATATGTGGAACTTCAAGTTGAGTAAGGAGGAGTTTAGAATTTCTAATGGTGAGGGCTCCATTTCTAGTTTTCTAAGAATATTTAACAGGAAAGTCCTATGGCTATACCTTAGGCAACTAAAGAGGGAAAAATAAACCTCAACCAAAAGTGAAGTCAACACCAATATTCATGGAATCAGTCCTTCAATATGTATGCACAATTTTAATGGAAGTTAACGATAAACCGAGGGTTGATCATCAAAAAAGATTAAATCCAATAATGAAAGAAATAGTAAAGAAAGAAAATTTAATGTGGTTAGGTGCTGGAGTTGTTTATCCTATATCTGATAGTGCATGGGTTAGTCCTATTCATTGTGTTCCTAAGAAAAGAGGAGTGACTGTAGTCATGAATGTAAAGAATGAATTTGATTTTGAGATAGTTGATAAGAAAGGTGTTGATAAACAAATTATTGTTCATTTGTCAAGACTTGAACATGAAAATGAAAAGAGCAATGAGGATAACATAAATGAAAATTTTCCTCATGAACCACTTTATGTTATTTTTGAGTGGCATATCTCGTGGTATGCAGATATAGTTAACTACTTAGTTGGAAATATTCTACCATATGGACTAACAATGCACTAGAAAAAGAAATTTATGTATGATGCAAAGTTTTACTTTTAGATGGCCCTTATTTATGTAAAAGATGTCGATATTCAGTCATTCGAATATGTGTACCAAATAATGAAGCCCTTGAAAATATATAAAAATTTCATGAATCTAAATTTGGAGGACACTTTGGAATAGATAAGACTTCATTTAAAATTTTACACTCTGGATTTTTTTGGCCCACATTGTTTAAGGATGTTAATAATTATGTGAAAATATGTGATTGATGTCAGAGAGTAGGAAATATTTATATAAGAGATGAAATGCTCCTAAATTTTACTTTAGAAGTTTAAACTTTTGTTGCCAGAGGTTCAGATTCTTTAAAATCATGTATACCTTCATCAGGAATGATAAATATCTTATTAGCTATGGACTATGTGTCTAAATGTTTTGAAACAATAGTTTTGTCTAATTGTGATGCTATAAGTGTTGCAAAACTTTTAAACAAAAATAGTTTTACTAGCATTGGAATGACAAAAGTGATCATTACCGATGGAAAAATCACTTAAAAAATTTTAAAATTGACACATTACTTAAAAAATATGGAATTAAACATAGGATAACCACAACTTATCAACCTTAAACCTGTGGATTAGCAGAACTATCAAATCACTAATTAAGAGAATTTTGGAGAAAAATATAAATCCTAATAGAACTGATTGTTTTGATAAACTTGATTCTGCATTATGGACTTATAGGTATGTTTATAAAACTTTTATAAGAATGTCTCCATATAGGCTTATATTTGGAAAAACTTGTGGTTTACCAGTTGAGTTAGAGCATAAAGCTTACTAACTGATAAAAGAATTTATTTATAGTTTAAAGGATGCTAAAAAAATTATTATTGCAATTAAATGAGCTAGTGGAAATTAGGAACGAATCTTATGAAAATGCTTGATTTATAAATAAAAGGTGAAAAATTGGCATGATCGAAAGATTTTAAGAAAAAATTTTTAGCTTGGACAGGAATTTTTATTATACAATAATCAATTGAGATTATTTCCTTGAAAACTTAAGTCTAGCTGGATGGGGCAATTTATTGTTATAAAAGTTTATTCTTATGAGGTTGTGGATATCAAAGATCCAAAAAATGAACGTATAATTAAAGTAAATGAACTTAGTTTGAAACCTTACATTGGAGAAAACAAGAAATATTATAAAGAAACTTTGATGTTGGGTCAATTTGAGTATAACATTGGATAGTCAAGCTGACGACGTTAAACCAAGCATTTTTTTTGGAGGAAATCCATAATCTATTTGTGTGATTTGGTTCATGTTTATTTTTGATGTAGTATCATGACCAACATTTCTTATACTAGCATTTTCAAACACTATTTAAGGTATTAAAAATGAATGGAATTTGAAGAGATTTGGCCATAGACGAATTGGTGACACTGGCGCCTTGGCGCCAGAATTGGGGCCTAAGCACCGAAGTCTTGTGAAGCTGATGCTAGGAGTCAGAGTTTATGGATTGGAGGAAAACTACCCCAAGTAATTTTCTCCATTTAATTTCTCTTAAAATGCTTTAACTTCAATCCCAAATCTTTAGACCTTCTATAGTTAGACCTAAGAGAAACAATATAGAGGGAGTTTGAGATCTTGCTTCCATTCACTTGCTTTAATGAAGAGTAGAAATAATTGTATGCAATTGGAGATAAGTTTGTGCATATTGATGCCCAAAATTATTTCAATGGGATTTTAGCACTGAGTTTGGAAAGGATGACAAGCAAATTGGGGAAGACTGAAGAGAAGTTATCAATTTTGCACAACAAGTTGCATAACATATAACATCAGTATGAGCATTTAGAGTGGCTGATGAAACTCCAAATCAATCACATGGCGTGCCATCAGGATTATCAGGTAACTATGTATTGCAAGATCAATTCGTGCTCCTTGCTTACGCACATTTAATTGAAACTATTTGGCATGTGAAAAGGATGACGAGAATGAGGTCAACAAAGGCCGATCATTGGAGGGCTTCTTGTGTTTAAGTGTTTATGTTGTATTGAGTTTAGCAATGGAAGTTTTATGTGCTAGTTAGTCTTGTAGTTGATTATGTTATTGTGTTGTTATTTGTTCTTAATTTCTAGTGTTCTAAAGTCTTTTAGTGTTTGTTGTACTGTCACTTGTTGAATATTAATGAATATATGTGTGTTGTGAAAAATATTTGTTACGATGGTGAATTAGGCTCAAATTAAGGATTATAATTGGACGATAGAAGATGTTTGGGAGATCATAAACATGAGGTGTGATATCAAAATATATGTGAAATTTTGGTTTTAAGACCTTTTTTTTGTTATGTTACATGCAAATCCAAGAAAAGAAAAAAATCGATATTGGCGCCTAAATGCCAGAACTAGCACCTACGCGCCAGATCATCTGCAAAGCTTAGCGCCTAGGCACGAGTTTTGGAGCCTAAGCGCCAGTGCAACTGAACTGGCTAAAACTAAAAAATTTTGCTTTTTAAATCGAACCCACATTATTAGTGATGCCTAAGCTCCTTCTTCTTCCTCTTATTCAGAAAACTTGCCCTAGGATACTACAATTGACTATGTTCTCTTGAGGGAGGATAGGAAATATATCAAAAACCTTATCCTTTCTACCAATCCTAATTACGAGGAGAACTTAGGTGAATTTAAAAACATAGACTGTAAGAAAGCAGTAGAGCCTGATGGTATTACATCTAATTTTTATTTGAAATGTTGGAAAATCATTAGGAATGAATTCTTGAGGCAATCTAAAGTTATTTTAGAGATGATGATCAGGGTCTATACTTCACTGTTGTCACTATCATTTTAGTTCCAAAAGATCATGAAAAGGCCAACTGATATCAATTTATCTTAATCATCTAACCTCTATGATATCTAATGCAATAAGTAAAATAATTGTTCTTTGATTCCAACCTCACCTTCCATCATTTATCTATGAAAATCTGTAAGAATTTAGAAGGGGAGAGAATTTCAAATAACATTGTATTAGCCCAAATACTCATTGACGATTTGGATAGGAGCTACATAGCAGTGATCCACTGTTAGTCTCCTTTTCATTTGGAAAAGAGATGTTTGATTTATATATATACAATGGAGCTGGCGTCTGGTGAGCTTGCTCTGCTAGGGTTTCTGGGGAGATGAAGTTGTTGGTGGTCTCTGTGGGTGGTAAGGTGTTGTGTTGGGCTTGTCACTGGTTTGGGAGTCTTCCTTGTGGTATTCTCCTCTTGGCTTTCGCAAACTCCCTTTTCTCCCTTCTGTTTTATTGTTTCATTGTGCTGGTGTTCCTGTTCTCTGGTTTTTCTGCTGGCCTCCTGAATTCTGTCCTGGTTTCTTTTTCTCTACTCAAAAGTTTCTGGGTTTTCCTTTGTGGCTGGTGTTATGGCCACCCCCATTTATGTTCACACTGATTCCAGTTAGACTAAGGCTACTTATGCAGGGATTGTTGGAAGAGTTAATGACACTCTCCAAGATCCTATAAATTTAATTTTCCCTCAGGAATTTCATAATGCTGCTACTGGCAAAGGGATTTGACCTTGCATTCACCTCCTTGGCTTCAAAAATGGAGAACTACACTCTAATTCTCTGCAGCTAAAATTGCTTCACTGAATGAAGAAGTCAGATTCACTCTTATTGGAAAACTCCAGTTAGGTCATCTTAAAATGGACCTTGTTAGAAGCTTCTTTGATTCTCTAAATTTCATTGGACAATGGAAGCTTGGTTTGATAAATGGCAGACATCTTCTTATACAACTCTCAATGGAAGAAAATTATGCTAAGCTATTTGCTAAACAAGTTGTTTCTATAGCAGGCGTTACAATGAAAATCCAAAAATGTACTAGAGATTTTGACCCAACTAAGGAGCCTCCTGTGGTCCCAGTTTGGTTTAAGCTACCTGGTCTTCCATTACCTTACTTCAAGCTTAATGCACTTTTTAATATAGGGAGAGCACTAGGTACTCCCCTCAAGGTTGATGCTCCTACTTTCAATAAGGCAAGACCTGCTCTTGCTAGAATTCAGGTGGAAAGAGACATAACCCTCCCTGAGATAAAAAGGATATGGATTGGTTCTGATGCAGAGGGGTTTTGGCAAGATATAACTGCTGAACAAAAGCCTTTTTACTGTCAACACAATAAAATGTTTGGCCACACTATTGAGAAATGTTATAGGCTCCACCCCCTACTAAAAAACTCTATATGAATCCAAGGGTAGCTAGTCAGGTTTCTAATCAGGGACAAAGCAATAATATCACTACATTTAATCACAGGGATGCTGTCAGGCAAACCAGTAAAGCTCTTTCTGTTAAGAACACAAATCCTCCTGCCACTTTCCCCTCTGGTGATCCATTGGGGGAATTATCAGAACCCCAAAACAACTTGGAATTTTCTCCAGGTTGTGTGGAGAGGGCGGAACCTAATGAAGTCAGTATTATTACGCCTCCTTCCCCCACACTTGCTGGAAAAGGGAAATGTGCACTGAAAAGTCCCTTGGTCACTGAGGCTGACACTAGAATTATTGAAGCTGCTGCTGTTGAAGTGCAGCAGGCTTTGGGAGAAGATTGGCAAAGTCAGAAAACAAGGACAAAGAATGTGATGAAAAGTTCCCTGATCAATGAGGATACTCCTAGCTTTGCTGAGGCTGATGTCATTGATTTGCAACAGGCTTTGGAAGAGGATTGGCAAATTCAAAAAACCAGGAAAGAAAAGCAGACTTCTGAGGTGTAGCAACTTCTACAAGGAACAAACTCTCCTAAGAAGGATGGAAAGGCTAAGACTCATTCTGGCTCTACCTCTACATATAATAGAGGAAGAACTAGGTCAAGGTCTCAAACTTCCATTCAATTCTCACCTATCAGTGATTAGTATTCCTCTTTAGAATGCTAAGGTTCCCATGATTAATATTTTGTGTTGGAACATTAGAGGAGTGGCTCACCCCTCCTTTCTTTTGAGATTAAGACATCTCATCAGACTACACAAGATTTGGTGCTTTGCAGTTCTTGAACCCATGGTCACCAAATATCCTCAAAACATCATCAACAAGTTTTCTAAGTTTACTTTTTATGCTAATTCTACTAATAAAGTCTGGCTCTTTGTCAAACCTGAAATTCAGTGCAGTTTACTTGTTAACCATCATCAGTTTCTTCACATTCAGTTTGCTATTGGAGCACAGGTGGGATTTGCATCATTCATCTATGCTAGCAGCCTTCCTAGATACCAACAAGAACTGTGGCATGAGCTGATGACTTTGGGACAAAATATTGACTCTTTCTGGATTTTGGGGGGTGACTTCAATTGTATCACTTCTCCAACTGAAAAAAGAGGGGGTAAAGCCCCTTTACTTTCTCCAATAGCCAAATTCAATAACTTCATCAGTGATGCTGGTCTATTTGATCTAGGCTTTCAAGGTCCAAAGTTCACTTGGAGAAGAGGCACTTTGTGGGAAAGATTGGATAGATTGCTTGGCAACTCCTTATGGTTTCAAACCTTCCCATTCTCTACTGTCACTCACCTTGCAATGGCTGGATCTGATCACAGACCTATCCTTTGCTCCATACAGAACACTGCTAGACCAACTCATACACCCTTCATATTTCAGAATATGTGGACTCTACATCCTGATTTCATTAAGGAAGTGGAAAACAATTGGAATTCCAACTTGAATGCAGACCCCTGGATCAGATTATGGTTAAAACAAAAGAACTTAGCCTCTCATCTGAAAAAATGGAATTGGGAAAGATTTGGTAATGTCAATGAACAACTGGAGGCCATCCAAAAAGAAGTTCATAGTTTGGAGGAAGGCTTACAAATGGGGATGAACTCTGAATATGAGGTTCACCATGCCAATGAGAGACTCCTTGCACAAATCAGCTACCATGAATGTTTCTTAAAACAAAAAGCTGTTGTCACTAAATTCACTGATGGTGATAGAAATACTAGATACTATCATGCTTGTATCAATCATAGAAGGAAGTGTAACATGATCTTAAACATAACCAATATCAATGGCAGGAAGTTAACCAATGCAGAAGATATAGCTTATGATGCAGTCCAACATTTCCAAAAGTTGTTCACCAATGAGCTGGATTTTAGAAGCCCAATTGAAACTGAGATGTTCACTAACTGTCAGCAATATGTTCAAAATTTAAATCTCACTAGTACCCCTTTGGAAGATGAGATAAAACAAGCCTTAGATTCCATTGATGGTCTCAAAACTGCTGGGCCTGATGGCTATACATCTACTTTCTATAAAGCCACATGGGATAGGACTAAACAAGACATTATGCTTGCTGTCCAAAATTTCTTTCTTGGTGTGGACCCCCCTAAATATTTCAGTGCCTCCACCATCACTCTGATACCAAAGAACCAAAATAGGAAAACTTGGGGGGATTACAGGCCAATCAGCCTAACCAATGTGATCTCCAAAATAATCAGCAAAATCATTGTGTTTAGGCTGCAACCCCATCTTCATCATCTCATTAGTGACAACCAAGTGGATTTTATTAAAGGGAGGAATATTACTGACAACATCCTACTTGCCCAGGAACTCCTGTTAGATCTTGACAGAATTTGTAGAGGAGGAAATGTCATTTTCAAACTGGACATAAGCAAAGCCTATGATACCATTAACTGGGAATTCATCCTTGATACTCTTTCTGCTAGAGGCTTCAATGAAGGATTTATAAATTTGATACACAGATGGCTTAAATGCAATGCACATTCAATTCTGATCAATGGCAAGTGTCATGGCTTCTTCAATGCTACCAGGGGGATCAAGCAGGGAGACCCCTTGTCTCCAACCATTTTTATACTTGCTCTGGACTATCTTTCAAGACAATTGAATAAGTTGGTTACTAATTCACCTCATTTGGCTTTCCATCACAGATCTAATATCCTTATAAGCCATTTAGCTTATGCTGATGACATAATTATTTTCTTCAATGCTTCCAAGAATTCTGTCAGGAGGGTATACAAATGTGTTCTCCACTTTCAGCATACTTCAGGTATGGCACTCATCAAACAAAAATGTCAATTTATTATTAATAAAAACTCCACACCTCAGCTCAAGCACTGGATCTCTGAATACACTGGATTTTGCTATGCCAACCTCCCCATTAAATACCTTGGAATACATCTACTCAAAGGCAGAACTAGACAAACACAATTCCAAGATGTCATTGATCAGATCAAAGCACAACTCGAACATTGGACTAACTCATTCCTCTCTAATGGTGAGAGGATCATTGTTTTAAGGAGCATTCTCACTGTAATGCCTTCTTATGTCCTACAAATTTTCTCCATGCAAAAGGGTACCCAAGACTCTATTGGAAGGATCTTCAATAAATTTCTCTGGTCTGGTCAAAGAAAGCAATTTCACTGGCTCCCTTGGCAGAAATTATGTAAACCTCTGCAAGCTAGTGGGCTGGGCTTCAAAGACTTCCAACACCTGGGTTTCATAAATCTTTGCAAATTATGGATCAGATTCAGGTCCCAGGATAGCCTTTGGGCAAGATTTCTAAAAGGGGAATACTGCAGATTTTTGCACCCTACGTTGGTATCCAGAAGGATGGGGGATTCCAAACTATGGACAAAATTGCTGAAAATTAGAAATAAAGCTAAGGAACTCTTTCTTTGGGAGCTAGGAGATGGGCATATCAACTTTTGGTTAGATAACTGAATCAGCAATGGAGAGAAACTTGAGTGCCTCACCCCCAATCCCAACACTAATTGTCTAGTCAGAGATTATTGGTCTGATAATCAGTGGAACTGCAGAGTGTTGAACACTATTCTTTTTAGTGAGCATGTGAGGTGGGTTAAGGATACTCCTATCTCATCCATTTCCAAAGACAAAATAATTACTAAACAGGCTTACTCCCAGAAATTATCAGCCTACATTTACCATCATTTCTTTAATTGGAATTAGATGCCTTGGGGTAATGCCATTTGGGATAAAGTCTTAACTCCCTATATGTCCTTCTTCTGCTGGAAACTCTGGCATTCCTTACTTTTTACAGATGATATATTAAAGATGTAAGGGCTGAGGGGCCTTCAATTTGCCCACTTTGCTATGCTGCTGAAGAAACCTTGGATCACCTATTTTTCTTATGTGCCCTCTCACAAGAAATTTGGTCAGGTTTAATCAAGCTCCTGAATATTAATAGTCACAATGTAAGCTAGCTTAAATTCTCTACTAGCTGGGAAGAATGGCATAACAACTACCTTTGGGTGATACCCTGTATTGTGGCTTGGTTCATATGGATGTACAGAAACCACAACAAATTTGATGAGAAGTTTTCAGGGTCAAAATCTATGATAATTAATTGTATCTCTTATATTCAGAAATTGATCAAGTTTCATCATATCCCTAATGTTATAAAGCACTGGACTCCAGGAAAAAATACCCCTCTTTCTCAGTCTTTCCAACTAATCCTTCGGAGTCCTCCCTATACTGGTTGGTTGAAGGTCAACACTGATGGCAGCTTCTTAAATGATCGTGCTGGTATTGGGGGAATCTTCAAAAACTCTCATGGTTCTCCCATTCTGTATTTCATTGCTCCTGCTGTGACAATGGATGCTCTGGAGGCTGAATTCATAGTTATCTACTGGGCTATCAGAATTGCTTGTTACTGCCATATGGGTCCTTTGATTATAGAAACAGATTCTACTAATTGTATTAAAATCCTTCTTCATGATGAAACCCCCCCTTGGAATTTAACCAGATGGAATAATTTTTTAGTTTCCCTACTACCCAGATACATGATCAATATCAATTAAATATTTTCTTAGAGAGGGTAATTGTCCAGCACATTGGCTTGCTCCCAGGGTAGAAATACTGAACAGATTTTTGTTGGGCTGACACTTACTCCTGAGTTAAAATTCCTGTTGATTGGTGACAATTTGGCACTCCCCTATATCAAATGTATGTAACTACTATGGGAGGTAGATCCTTGGGGGAAGGTATTAAGTTACATAGTGTTAGGCTTTACTGCCGGTCCTTGAGTGTAATTTCTATATATGTTCCATACAGACACATGAGCATCATATGTTCCCTATTTCATTTTCAGCTTTTGGGAGGGTATGTCTCTCCAACTCTTGTAATCCCCATTTGGTTCTTTATTAACATGTAAGGAGCCTTAGTTGCTCTTTTCCTTTAAATATATATATATTTATATATATATAAAGCTACATCATGAAGGTCGGTGGCTGTCTCCCTGGTTGCTCTGCTAGGGTTTCGGCACAATGCTCCAACTTGCTGTGGTAAAG
>JXCR01119605.1:0-10659 GCA_002079205.1 Phalaenopsis hybrid cultivar | reverse complement strand
TATATATATATATATATATATATATATATATATATATAAAATTTTTTTAGAAAAATATGAAATCAAACCGACCCCATATTTTTCATATTTTAAATGAAAGAGCACTATACCTCCAACCCTGTATCCATCCAAAAAGACAAACACAAGACTTGATGGTGAGGCTCGATCAAATAATCTAAAAAATATATGACATCCGTTTGGTCTGCAAAACCATTTTATTTGCCGATAAGTTATTCTATTTAATAAGAAGAATTAAACAGGGTTTATATTAAGCTGGGTTCGGAAAAGCTTGCTATAAGGGCAAGCCCATATAGTTAATTACATCTTAGATTACCGAAGTCACCTAATAAAACACTCAATTAAAATCAGGGAATATTATCTTCAAAGAGGTCAAAAGGATAGGAATTTTCAATGAGAACGGACAAAGAGGTGTGAAAGGGGAATGACTCAATTTGGAACATTTTGTTGTAGAGTCCAAAGGAGGAAAAACTAGGGGATGTCATAGATCCGGAGGAGAACCTCAATGACTTTCCATGCTACCCTATGGTTTTGCTTCAGTTTAGAGAAGAAATATTTAAATGTTTCATCCTTCCAATTTTATTAGTTAGGGCTTAGATTTGTGTGAAACGATCACACAAATCACCTAGAAGGTATGAGGATTTAGGTCATAACAAACGACAACCTAGGAATCCTAAGACGAGTTACGTCTTATGCTGCACAGCATGATTGTGCGAAGGCCTAAACATATGGTGAGGATTTATGTTTCATAAGCAAACATCCTCAAAATCTTATGGCTTGTTATTTAATTCTAAGAAAAGGTGTGTTGTTGTAGATCCTCGTGCTGTTGGAGATGGTAGTGCTGCCTACAATGCTAGCTCCAAGCTCCTTTCCATGACTAGTTTAAGTTTTCTAATGTGTCATGTTAAATGCTTATGGCCATTTAAATATTATGGGGCATATTAAAGTTGATTAGAGTGACACCGGTTAAGATCCTATGGTTCCCTCATTCTGGTACCACTATTTTCTATTGGATTCACTTAGTCCATATGAATTTACTCAACTCAATGAGTTCCATATTTTCATTTAGACCGTGGGAAGCCTCGTTAGCAACTATAGGTTACCTCCTCCAAGTGATTCTCGATCATCTGATAGAGACGTCTTAATTTAGTTGCAATTGTTGTTTTGTGATGTTTGTGATTAATTTTTGAGTTGTCTTATATTTTGAATGTTGTGGTGGTAAATTTTATCTTGGTTGATTTAGTTTTAGTTTTGGTTTTATGGCTATCATAGAAGTTTTGGTTTTCATGCAGGGTGTCATTGTTTCTTAACATACAAGTTTTATAAGCATAAAAATATAGTGTGGAAAGTATAAGAAAAGACGGTACTGTAAATTGTAAAAGCGTACCTGACGAGTCTTCTGGTTCCACCACCTGAAATGTTAGTACTTGCAAGGCATGTATATAATATTGCAAGGAACTTAAATTGCAAGTAGATGAAGGTTTAACTACCAAACCTCTATTGAATCTCAAAAGATCTTAGTAGATGATTTTAGAACAAAATAAGACAAGTCCAATTTATCCTTCAAAATGTCCAATAGATTTCAAAATGCTCAAGGCCTGACCTTAGATCACTTTGAAGATCTCTTGAAATGTTTCAAGTTCATTTTGGACTTATCATATTGTTGCATTAATCATCTGAGGCTAAAGTGTGACTACGCCGTTGCTAAGTGAAACTTAGCAATTTAATTATCCCAAGGTTAGGATACTCGATTAGTCAATTGATGTTTCATTTAAAATTTATGTGAGTGGGTGCCCCTAAGGCAAGTCTAGGTTATTTGAGCCCACAATTAAGGTCAGTCTTTTAGCATTTAAAAATGTTAATCACCAATTATGTTGTCTTCTAAATCTGATCAATTGAGTTTAGACATTGAGCTTAGGTTACTACTAAGCCTTTAACAATCATGATAGGTGAAATAATGATTATCAAGATTTTGATTTCAAGTGATATGTATTCTTCTCAAATGGTCAAACCATCCTCAACTTTTGGCTTAAGAAAAGTAAATTTCCATCTTTACAGCTTCAGCCTATCACTTAAGAATCATTTGATCTTAGTTGACTTTTAAGTATGAAGATTAGGGGGATTATGATTTTGTTGATGTTGTGCAAGGGTGGTGAGTGAGTTTCCACCTTTTAATCCCATTTTATTTCAATCGTCCAAGCATGTTTATTAAGATCAAAGTTACTCATGTGCCCTTGGTTAATCATAAATTTTGATTAAAGCACCAAAGTCTGAAATTACCACTTTGTCATTGGGGCACTTCACCTCATAACTCTTTAAACACAACTCAAATGACTTTAAGGGTTTAAATAGTCATATCCATGAGGTAACTATAATGTTTAGAGGAGAATATGTTGACCTCTCCAAGTTTAAATTAATTATTTATTTAAATTTAAGAAATAGGAATTTTAGGAATTAATGCATTTAATTTTCCAAAATAAAATTTTTATTTATGAGAAAGTTATTAGAGGTTTCCTTAGATAAAAGAAATAGTTAGATAAAATTTCATAACTTTTTGAATTCATTTATTATAATTATTTGAATGGGAGGAGAAGGAAAATTCACTTTTAAGCCTTTGAAAATTATTTTTAATTTATGGAAAATTAGGAAAAATATTTGAATGAGCCCAAGTGATCAGTGAACAATTGAGAACATTTTGAAGTATTTTGGGATTTTTGGGATTTTTAATTTTTTTAATTATTTTAAATTTAAATAAATCTCAAAAATCAAATATTTTACCAAAAAAAAAACTTTTGTATTTCCTAAGTGCCCCTAATCACGAGGAACTCAGAAAACCACTTTTCATAATTTTCTCAAATGTATTTAATTATTATAATTATTTTTGTACAAAAATACATGGTTCCTTAGAAAATCCATTTGAATACTTGAACTCAACCAAATAATTTCTAAATTTTTACAGTGAATAAACATGATGTTTATGAACAATATAGGATTGATTTTGTTAATTTTTGATAAGTTTTTAATTAATTTACATTAATTAATACAAAATATTTGCATTTAATTAAATCTATAAATTCCTAAGGAAATCTAAAGTATCAAAATATTTTTCCTAAACTTCTCTGACCACAACAAACATACCAAAATTATTCTCATAACTTTCTAAGTGATATTTTGATTAATGTAATAAAAAAAAGCCAAAATGGTCACTCTAGCTTGAAAATTAGGGATAGAAGTATAGAAATGCTCCCTGACCATGGAAAAATTGAAGAACACCCTCTCTGTGATGAAGAATGAGCCCTAAGAGTTTTAAGCCATGGTGGGCAATATTTAATCATGGAGAATTAAAATACCAGAGAGGGGATTTAATTAATTAAAAAACATATGTTTGCAAATAATTTTTATTTTTAGTCCACATTATTTTCCTCTGTTCACTGAGCAAGAGGGTTTGTTTTTTATTTTTATAATTTTTCTAGAGAAGGATATGAATTTTTTAAATTTAGGCATTTAAAATAATTCAAAAATCCATATTTTTCTACTTATCTAGTGCGACGTCAAATCATCCTACGGAGACTCTAAACTCACACGTGGCGCGCTCTCATTCGACATCGCCATCCACTTCAGCTGCCATCTGGCCCGTTGTTCACACACCATCTGCTCGTCTGACTTGATCTCCTTTGTTGGTTGGATACACGCGCAATCAGACGACTTTCTGTTATCGTCCCCAAGTGACCTAACTCATATGTCGTTCATACTAAAACCTTAAGATCTTCATCTAGAATCAACCGAATTGCATGGGGTTTATTTTTAAACCTTCATCTACTCATAAAAACACATCTATACGGTTAATCAAGTATTAAATCAAGCCATTACAAATGAAGAATCAAAATAAGCTCGGGCAAGGGTTGGAGCTCAATACCTTTGTCTGAGAGGGGAGGCCTCAATTAGGTGGTTATGGAAGCTTCAATTGGACCAAATGAACCTTTGGATAAAGTCTCAAGCCTTGGTGAATTGTCTAGGTATGATTTTGATCAAACTCAATTTTGGGTGTTGGTCTAGAGCTAGGTTAGAGGCTATTTCGAAGGGGTTTTTTTTGGGGAATCAACTTCTTTCACTGTCGGGATGGTGTGTGCACAATTAATTGAAGTTTGGTGCAATGTGGTGGAGTGTAGAGATCTGTTCTAGTTTTAGGGAAAATTTCAGTGGAAAAATTGGCTATAAGGGGTGGTTATCAATGGCTGAGAGCAAGGGGATTGCACTTGGGATGATTTTAAGAAGCTTTTGTGAGATTTTGGTAGAGTTTCCTAAAGTTTCAAAGCACTCATCTCTTTAACAGTGGAGAGCTCCATTTAAATCCATGGCTTCCTAGGGGAGCTCAGGGCTGGGAATTAGGTGTTAAAGCTTGCTGAGGTGGAGGGAAGAAATGCTCTAATGGCCAATTGGAGTGAGCCAAGTCAGGGAGGTTCAATTTTGGGTTTTGGCCACTTGGGGTTCCCTTGGGCTAGCTGTTTTTGACGGCTAAGGAGGTGGCTGGCAAGGGTATGGTCACTTCTTGGCTCAAGGAGGCCATATGGTACTTAATGATGGTTAACTCCTAAGGGTAAGTGATGATGGAGGAGATATTTTAGTTTAGGCCAAATATGGGGTGAAATCCCTTAAATCAAGGGACCATTTGTCCATATCTCACCTTGGCTAGTTAAGGTGGGTTTAGCCTGGTCCAAAGGGTGTACTTGGTGGTTGTGGTGTAATCAATTTGGCAGCTTAGGCATGGCTAAGTCAATTTTTAGTGAAGGGGTTCAATTGGGGTCAAATGGCTAGAAGTTGGGTTAGGGTTAGGCTAGCCATGACATTGAGTTGAATTGATTAATCAACATTGTGTAAATGACTACCATAAAGGTTTCGATGAAGGATTGAAGTAATTTTGAGTTCAATTGGAAGCTCAATTTGAAGGATTTTTAGGATTTTTGTCAATTTTTGCATGTTGGACTAGACTTGGGTCTAGGTTGGGCTTAGATTGGATTAAGTCCAAATTTGTGGTTGAAATAGGTCTATAGGAATATTATAAATAGTTTACAACATCAATTGGGTGTCAATTTTGGGGTTATCACATTCAATTTGGTAGTATTTGGAGACAACCAATTTGGGACAAATTTGGAGATTTTGAATTTGTGTTTAAATTAATTGAATTTGAGGCCTTACCAAGGCCAATTAAAAGTTCAATATGGTGTGTAGGAGTGTTATTAAGAGTTTAGGATTCAAATTAGGGAAAATTGAGTACGCTATGGGGGTCAATTAGGTGAGATTACGTCATAGGGCTAAAATTGGGGGTTTTGATATGGATCAAAATTGAGCTCAAATAATGGGTCAATTAGGCTTGGATTTGGATTATATTGATCATATTAAAGATGAATTTGCATTTAGAATTGAAATTTAGGGGAATTTGGGCCAAATTGATGGACATTTAAGGTGAATTTGGGGAAGGTGGGCCTTTAAAGACAATTTGGTGGTTTTGGTCAAAATGGTCAAATTGGCCAATTTGGGTTCAATTGAAGGGCCCAAATTGGTTTTTGGGACATTTTACATGATTTTGGAGGTTTTGGGAAAGTTTGGGGTGTCAATGTTATTTTTGTAGTTTTAGCAAATTTGGGGGTGTTTTGGTAATTTTGGAATTTTTTGGGTGGATTTGGGCAATTTGGGCATTTTAAAATGGTTTGAAATGGTTTTTGAATAATTTTGGGTATTTTGGGTGAATTTGAGAATTTTGACCAAATTTAGGGTTTCAAGGGCATTTGGGTAATTTGGGTGGATTTAGGGGCAAAAGGCCAAGTTGGACATTTTTGGTCGAATTGGAGTGCCAACCACCATGTATGAGCTATGGACAAATGAGATACCCATTTGGGTCTTCTATGTATTGGTCTTAGATAAACCCTAGCATAAGGCTAATGGGTTTAGGGGACCATCTACTTTAGGTTCTTTTGAAAAACATCCTTAAATTCTCTTCTAAGTCTTAATTCAAAAACTATATTTTACTCATCGTTAATCTCCTTAATATTTATCTCATCGTCACTAGGTAAAATCTCAGTGGGGTAGTTTTTAATTGCATTAATAATCTGCTTTAGTTGGTTTTCCATATTCCTAATTGTGGCCCCTTGACTTTGTAATTGTACTGTCTGACTTTTCAGCTAAGTCTCCATTTGAATAACAACCTCTTCTAAAAAATCCTTCTTCTCATTTCGTGGGTTGAAGTTAAATTTATGAAAAAAAGAGAGTTCATCATTAAAATCATCATAACTATTCTAAGTATATGTCTGATTAAATTGATTATCTTCCCAAAATTGGTTTTCTCCTCCAAAATTATTATTTTAGTTAAAGTTTGATGAATTTTCCCAACCTAGGTTGTAATAATCAGAATAAGGATGGTGTATCTCATGGCCAACTTTAATGCAATGCCCAAATTAATTTTCCTGAATAGTTAGGGTTTCTTGCGTAGCATTATAATTTAAATTTGAATATAAATAATTTTCTTGATCTGTCATTTCTACACTAAATTCATGGAGTCTTTTTTGATTCATTATCCTCGTAAAAGTTCTCTTTAAATCTAAGTCATATAATCCAAGGTTTGCAGCTCCTGAACGACGCATACAAATCTAAAGATTTAACTAACAGGACAAATATCAAAAATATTTTTTGTATTATTGATTTTTCTTGGAAATAAACACACAATAAGTAAACACGCTATATAATAATATTATAATTCCTAATCCAAGTTTTACAGGTTTAACTAAAAGTCTTTTAAAGTCATCGCTTCCCCAGTAGCGGCGCCAAAAACTTGATGCGGCCCCTGCATGTGCTATTTTTCTGCATGTTTTATGTCAATTTAAATCCCCGATAATTGCGACAAAAACTTGACCCGTCCTAAAATTATGCAGAAATTTAGCTTGCCAAAATATTTCCAAAAACTTGACCCAATTTAAATTAAGTAGTTAGTGTGCAAAATTGAAATGTTATTAAATATATAAAATTTTTCACGCACTAGAGGTTCTACACAAGTGCACGTATCGCTTCAAGTAATATAGGGTTGTCTTTAAAAAACCTAGTATCGATCCCTCAAAGAAGTAAGGTATGAAATCCATTAGGCTAATTCTAGTCTACTACTATAAGGTCTTAGTTTGGAAGGTTGAAATTCTTATGATGATAAAGTAAAACACAATATTGAAACTATAAAAACTAAAGTAAGAAAGATAAGTTAAAATGAGTTTAATGTATGCTAACTAAAATGTAACTAAAAGAACTAAGTTTACTAAACTATTTTTTAAACTTTAAAGTTGAATTTACTAAGAGTAAAAAAAGTTTTGTGATGAAAAGCTCAAATTTAAGAAAGCATCCTTCCCCTTTTTAATGTGTTTATAGTTATAAAGTAGTTAAAATTATTTAAAGTTATATAAATTTTATTGTGCCAAATAGGATCAATTTTATTCTTTACCCTCTGTCGAGTGCTTAAAGCATATTGGCTGATCTAGAGTTTCTTCTATAAATCTGTGGTTAGGCTGAGAGGATACTGGCTTTCACTCTAGAGCTCCCACGTCCCTTTGCATGAGGGCTAACATCTCACTTTAGTTTCCAAACACTTGGACCAAATTGGGGATTTTAGTCTGGTAACCTAAAATCTCCAATTCTATATCCATCAAAGTATATTTCCTTATTTATTTGCACTCAAACCCTTGGACTACATTGTCATCCATGAAAATGAATGTGATTCTCACTTTGTATTAGAAAGCATAGCTCTTTCAAATCTCAAGTTTCTCAACAAATTTTAACATTTTAGTTGGCCAGATCAAATAGTAAATAAAGATTAAAATTTGAATTATCACATTTAATTGACATTTAAAACCTTGAACAACAATATTAATTCTTCATAAAACCATATCTCATTGTAGCGGGAAGATTAAAGAAGACTACTCAGGTTTCATGAGGAAGCTACGATAAAACATGGATTATATATAAGAACAATTTTACAATACAAAGAAAGGAAAGAACACAACTTACCTCAAACTCTTCCTCAAGCTAATCCCATGAAATCCACTTGAAGCATTTTCTCACTTTACAATCAACACTGAAATCTCTATCAGAAGTGTAATGGAGAAGAAATCTCTCACTTTCCCTCTCCTCTTACAAATCATGAAGAAAATCCTCTCCACACACAAGTCTCCAAACCACATATAACAAAACAAGACACCACATGACACCACAAGTCGAGACACCACATGACAAAAAAACCACCCCATGAGACGTGCCAGCTCCCCTATTTTAAAGAGATAAAATTTCTTCTTTTTTCCTAAAGGACACATCTTATAAATTCAAGAGATAAATCTCTTCATCCAAGAGATATATCTCTTCATTCATGAGCCTTCCTTAAGTGTCTAGATTCATTGAACCACTCCAAGAGGCATTTAATTTACTTAGAGCCTTCTTAAACATCTCAAAAAAGTTAAAAACTGCAAAAAATCTATCCAAAATCGTCTTTGGCGCCTTTTCTCTGGATTTTGGTGCCTCTGGCACCTTTAACACCTGTTATCTAGATTTTGACGCCTCTAGCACCATTTTTGGCACCACTGGCACCACCCTGTAGTAGCTCCACCGTTAGCTCCTTTTAACTCCGTTTCAGCTCTATTTCTCTCCGTATTAGTTGTGTTTTGCTTTTAACAATTATACCTAAAAGATAAGAATGAAAAGAAACTTTCATTAAAGTGTAATTTAATTCAAAAAAATGTGAAGAATGCAATTGAAATTAAGCATAGAAAGACATCAAAATGTGTCAGGTCAGAGTTTTCTTTCTTGATCGTTTTTGCTCAAAATTGCATCATTTTGGCCTTCTTTTCTCCAAGAGTCTATTTCTTGTACCTGAAGCCAAAAATATGCAAAATAACTTCCTTTAAAGGGTAATTTCATTAAAAATGAGGCAAATTTATATATGAAAAAGTAGGTGATTATTAGGCGTGTCACTGCACTGAAATATTAGAGGTGATCCAACCATATTTAAAAGGCAGGTATAGCCAAAAGGACCTCCTATTTAAATATTGCCCAAGACTTTTTGTAGAACTCAGAGGAGAATCCATTTAGCCTAACAACTTTTTTACTGTTAATAGAAGTGAGGGCCAACAAAATTTCCTCCTCTTGGGTAATGAAAGTAAGATCCAATGTGGAGAGGTGTTGAATATCTTGTCTGAAAACATCAAAATTGATAAGTGGTCAGCTGGTAGAGGCTTGGGAGAGATTATTCTTGAAATAATGAGCATTATCCTCAGCAATTTTTTGGCATTGGACAATCTATTCTCCCTTAGAATTCTGGATTCTACAATTAGTATTACCTTTCCTTCTATTTTTGGTACATGCATAAATAAATTTAGTTTTTCTGTCCCTCTCTATAAATCTAGAAATTGCAACTTTCTATTTGAGGAAAGTTTTTTGGCATGAAATAGCATGCAGTAATGCCTCATTAGTAAAGTCAAATCTCCTTCAAACACTAAACCAACATCAAAAAGCTGCTCAGCTATATTGACCTCCTTTTTAGCTTTTTCCACCAAGAGGTGAACATCTCCAAAATGATTCCAATTCCATTTTTTAACATGAGTACTAAGATTTGTTTGAAGTCACAAAAGCTGATACCAAGGATTAACAACATCTATACACACCCAATTATGAGATACCACTCTGAGATAACCAGGATGAGAAGTCCAAGCATTGATATACTTGAAAAGCAAAGAACTAAATTTGGCATAACTAGAAATAGATATGACAAGAGGTCTATGATGAGAATCTGACATTACTAAGTGTTTAACGGTAGTGTTGGAGAAGTGGTTCATCCAAAAAGTGTTAGCAAAAAATCTATCCAACATCTCCCACAACTTTTCTCATCTCCAGGTAAATGTATCCCCAAGGTAACTAAGGTCACATAGACCAACATCCTGGATGTGGTCATTAAACTTGGTGATCCTAAGAATATCAGTAGATTTCTCGCCTTTCTTCTTAGTAGGGTATGTAATGCAATTGAAATTCCCACCTACAATCTAGTTGTGATTCATATAACTTTCAATATTAATTATTTGAAGCTAGAGTTCCTCTTGAGCAATAGGTGAGTGATACACCTAAAATATATAGTGTTTTAGACACATTTTTATACCTATTTTTGAGATATTACGCTTTAATGAAATGTATTTTTGTGTTTTTCTTTCAGATACAAGTAAAAATGAAAAAAAAAATGCTTAAATGAGTGAAAAATGATCAAATTTGGAGCAAAAAGGTGAAAATTTGTGCAAAAGAATTTTGGTGCCTAAGCGTTAGATCCGACGCTTAAGCGCTGCTTAAACAGAGAAGCTCGCACCTAAGCGCTGGGTTTACGCGCTTAAGCGCCAATGGCAGTTACTAGACGAGGCTTAAGCGCCAGTGGCAGTTACTAGATGAGTAAAATCAGTTTTCACAAATTTCAAAGAGGTTTTTGAGGCTCCCTTGGCTAATAGGTTTGTAACCACCATGGACAAAAATTATCATGAAAGGATGCGTCTCTTGGGCAAATACATCGAACCAAGACACATTTTGAAGAGATACCAAGGCACCTCTTGGAAAACTATAAAAGAAAGAAGAGAT
>JXCR01119591.1:3726-34565 GCA_002079205.1 Phalaenopsis hybrid cultivar | reverse complement strand
TCATTGATTCCACTTTTGCATCACTCAACATGGCTAAGTTGTCCGCGACAGCATAGGTTGCGTTGGGGTCACCAAGGAAGTTGGAACGGAGGAGGAAGNACGGAGGAGGAAAGCAACTCCGTCGAGAGAACCATTACCTCTCTCGGCGGTCATCTTGAGGATCTCTGTGCTTAGGGTGGAAAGAACATTTTGGGGAACACGGGGAAGAAGGTAGGACGCGATGCCGACCTGGCTGTTGGAAGTGGCGGCGGTTAAGGCCAGGCAGAGCTCCATGTCAGTGCATCCATGGTTGACGAACCATTGCACCACGGGCATGCAGCCTCGCTCAGCTGCTTTCATTAAGGGAGCGACGAATGCGGATGCATGGCCCTCTTCTACCAGGCATTCCATGGTAACGAGATTACAGTAGTATGACGCGAAACCGAGAGCGAGATCAATATCCACATCCAAGCTGTTTCTTTCAGCAATCTGAACAATGAAAAGTAGATTATTTACATGTTTAATGATGATCGATTATTAGCCAGCTGTCATCAGATTAGTTAACGATTAAACCAGTGCTAGAATCACATACAAATCAACTATAATCTATGCGATATGACTTTTGCTTGTGTGCTTTATGCAATTATTTGAAAGTTCACTCTATATGAACTTTCAAATGAGCATGGATCCCAAGATCGTAGCCTTGCCATTCAGTGAAGCGGCGTGGAATATCCTCAATGAAGAAAAGATAAGCAGTCAACGAAAGATACCAAGGCAAAAGGTGAGACTACCCTCTTAAAAGAAAAAAAAACAATAATTTTATTAATAAGATTTCATAAATAAAGAGTATGTTTTGATACATCTAAAGGTTATGAAAATTAGCTAAAATAACACAACTAGCAGCACAAGAAATCAAAATAGTTTTACAAGTGAGTTGAATGAAGAATAATTGGATGGGATAAGAATGACTTTAGACACCATAAAGAAGTATCCCATGAGTATTATGGGATAAAATGATACTAAGAAATAAAAGAAAATTTTATAAAACTATAAAACTAGCTAATACGTATTCGAGTATCCAAATATAAAAATTCATTGATATCTCTATTGTCCATGGTGAAAATGAGAAATACCAAGTTTAGCCATATATATATGCGAGTGTGTGTGTGTGTAGAAAATTCGGTCATTAGATAAAAGTTAAAATTGCATGACGCCTGTAAAGAAGAAAAAAAAAATGTAGAACGTGCATGGAATACATTCAAAAATGATTTGTGACAAATAAATATAACTGACACCTTAGAAAAACTCAGTAGGAATGAATAAAAAATAACCATGAATAAAGCAAATTCAATGAGGTTGATGCTAAAGATTATGCCATAAAAAAAATCATAATACGAATCCTAAAGACTGAATGAAAATTGGCTGAAGAAAAAAACATTTCAATGCAAATACTCAAAAGAGATATACAATATTGTGGTAATTATAAAGAAATTAAATGTAAAAGTCATATACTGAGATTAAAGGAGATAAGACAAGTGCCAAGAAAAAATCATATTGTATTTGAGACTCAATTGATAGAAAAAATATGTTAAGCAACAAAAATATCTTACTGCAATTTTTCCATCTTGAAAAGGCATAAACTACAACAGTTATTTTGGAGGGTTTAAATAAAATACAGGTGTGTGGAAAGATATCAAGAAGAAAATATATGGTAAAGGTATGCTAGATGGATTAAAAATGCGTAAGCTGAAATGGTATTTGGTATTAGTAATTTTAAGCTGGCTAGAGAGTTCTCATTTATAATAGGGGTCAATTCAAAGATTTGACATACTAACCTTTTAGTACTGGTTATCCAGAAGAGAATTAAAAATAGTGATGATGATGTACTAGATGCAGCTATTATTAGATGGGTGAGCTCACAAAAAAATAAAAAATCATCAATAAGAGAAAATTTTAATAGATTTGAGATTTAACATTTATTAAACAAAGATTAATTGTAAGATATGAAATTTTAGTGCAAACAAAATTCATAATTAAAAGGAAAAAAAAAATCAAAGTTGAGTGCATGAAGCTTTCACGAAGGCAAGGTGTAGAAAGGAATTGTTCTATGCATTCTTAAAAAGTTTTTAGAGACATTTTTTGTCGCTGGAACTCATAACCACCTAATCACAGTGAGACAAACTAAATACTAGGGGTAAGCAAATAACACACAAAGAACCATCCCAATCCAAACCAAAGTGACCAATTTGGGTCGGTTCTAAAAAGACATGATTTTGATTTGATCACTAACATATACCGAACAAATGCAATGGCCTAGTTATCAAGTTTATTAATGAAGTGACTCAAAAAATGATCCAAATCAAAACATAAAAAATTACTAAAATTAAATTTTAAGGAACTTAGATGAAAGAATCAAAAACCAAGATGTATCCTTAATAAATTTACTATAAATATGTAAGTTTTATTTGATTAAAAGTGATGTAGTAAATTACTTTATATGATTACTTAAAAATTGCTTGAAAAAAAATAATTAAAATTAAGAATTGCAAGCTATTTTTCTAATTATGTATTAAGTGTTTTTGCAATTGAATATTAGGGATTTAACTATCTTTGATGAAAGACTACAAACAAAAGGCCAAAACATTCCACTTCTTTGAATAAGTCAGATCAAACATAGATCAATGTTAAACCAACCAACATTAATTGGACCTACAACCAGAACAAAAAATTGAGTTTTGGTTATCGTTATATTCTAAAGTAATTTGGGTCAATTCTAGTTCCAATATTGATCAATTTCAGATGGAATCCGTTAGACCTGATCTGAATTACATCCCTTACTAACCATACCAACCACGCTGCTTCAATGAAAAATTAATATTTTTGAATCATTAATTATGAAAAATTTAAGAGAACCTATAAGTGATATTACCTTGGATCTATCTTAAAAAAGATTGGTAAATAGATGGAATATTTAACTTCTAGAATCAAAACTAGGAAGATAAAATAAAAAAGTATCTTAGATATCTCATGTCATAAGAATACACCTTGGAGATTAAGAAAAAATATAAAAGCCTACCAACTTTTTCAAACGAATAATTATTAATGAAGTTAAATGCCAAAAATGAGAATATTAACATGCATGTATGTAAAGTCATGAAACTAAGAAAGAGTGAATAATAAATATATGAAAGAGTCAGTAACTATAATATTTACAAAATAAAGGGAGAAAAAAATATGCTTATGTAGATTGAACTTCAATAATGAAATGTAAAATATGCACAAATAGAATAAGTAGATAGAATGAAATTACAAAAAATATGCAAAAAAAATGGGTAGGCCAAAATTAAACAGCTTCTAGTTATGAAAAAAAATGCCCGAAATATAATAATTACCTCAAGTAGCACTTGATTAGAATGAATGCAGAAAGATTCGCAAGGTTGACTTCAAATTAACCACCTAGTACCACTTTGTCTTGAATTTTGCATGACATGATTAACCACCAAACGAAAATTTAAATGTTGAGTTTGGTAAAAATGAAACAAACCAACTTACAAACTAACCTTCAATACTCAGATGAGTCATCATTGTTTTCATTATCATACAAGATTTGAGTCTTCGTAGAGGCACTATTTCTTTTAAGAAAATCAATACCATGTTTCATTTAAGATAGTGATAACCCCTTTTTGCTAAGAAAACTCAATTTTAAGTAAAAACTTTGGCTATTCTAGATCTTCGGTGACAAAGAACTTTGCAAGTAGTATTTTACCCTAAAGCTTTAGTCATGATCAGTTCCAATGATTAAAATTTCATCAGTATAAACTGGTATGATGGAGCCAAAAAAGTTTATGCCTATGAAGATAAAACGATGTGTGGATCTATTGTAAAGGCCAATCTCACATAGGGCTTTATAAAATATTTCAAGCCAACCTCATGGACACTGTTTAAGTCCATTTTGATAACCTTCTTGGTTAGTTATATGCGTTTCCCCTAAACAAAATCCTCTTATAGGTCACCATATAGGTAGGTATCGTTGACAACCAATTGTAACAAAGTGCATTATTGATTTATTGACAAATATAAAAGAATTCAAGTCACTAGGGAGAGGATTTAAAAAAGTTTATCATATAAACTTAGTAAATCTTTTTGCAACCAGTTAAATTTTTTAACAATTGACGAAGCTACTAAAAAAAAATGACAAGGAAAATCCAACAATAGAAAACTATTTTGACCAAAGAACTACTTCAACATCCAGAGTATGTTTTCATAATAAATTCTATAGCATTTTTTATATTCTTAATGCACACACACACATCCAGAGTATGTTTCATAATGAATTTTTTATATTCATAATAAATTATTCATAATGAATTTTTTATATTCATTATAAATTATATAATAAATCCAGAGTATGTTTNATGAGAAGAGTTTACGGTATATATATATATTATAAAAAAAAACCGTAGGGCAATTATATTAATGAAGAAAAGATGCATATAGGTTGTATGAGTAGTCCAAAAAAAAGACACCAACTCACACAATACAACACACACAAAAACCGAAAAAATAAGATACATATTAGATCCAAAAAACCAAAAACCATCAACACGCGCAAAAAGCTAGGGACGACTCAGTTTTTTCCTGCCTCTGCCTCGAGTTCTCAGAAGGGAGTCGGCTAGCAAATTGGTGAGGTGTGTACCATTACCCGAAATAACCAAAGTATCATCCATCAGATTCCTGAGCTCAAGTAGGTCTTCATTCTTCTTCTTTCTTCTGGATGTGTAAACATGTCATTCCTCATCCGATGATTGACTCATCTTATCGATGGATTGGTCCAACGGTGGCCGGACAAGTGTATGTTGTTGCACATCATGAACATCATGTGCCTGAGTAACATTAACATCATGCTCGACCTGATGAGGTGGTAGAGAAACAGTAGCAATAGTGTCACCCGTAACATCAGTGATAGGTTCTAAGGCAGGTGAAGTTTGAGATGTGTCCCTCACCCCCACGAAAAGAGGTTCCAAAGATGGGGGAACTACAAAATTGTGTGGAGTCTGAATGATGGACATATGGATAGTGACATCTTCAGGGGTATCTTTTTGATGATCAATAATGTCGATAACTTTGAGCATATCAGGAGGAGTGAGAATCACTGCCTCTAGCAGAGCACTTTGTTTCTTTGGTCTAAGATGGGAGTGTAGATGATGACATTGAGAACTGGAGTGGTCAAACGTACGACAGTTCAAACAATACGAAGGGAAATGCTCAATCGCAATCTTCTGCCAATAACCATGGTGTTAGGTGCCTAACTAAATTTCCTCAGAAGCGGTAGAAGTGATGTCCCTTTCAACGAGTACTCTGACTTCAGATGGACGGGAAAGATTAAAAGAAGGAATGTATGTTTTGAGAGGCTTACCATAAGCTAAGGAAATAAAGTACCACACTTTTTGAGTAAAATAATGAAATTTCAAGTCAGGAAGGCGAATCCAGACCAGAATGATTGGTGGTTCCGTCTGTGGGACAAAATCCACCACCATTTCAAAATCTTCATTGTTCTATTATCAATCGAAATTAGTCTTCTAGCAAATAATCGCATGTAATCCTCTTCATTATTAAGTTGAATAAGAATGTGTCTTCCATCTAGAAGTCCAAATTTTCACTCCCCAATAAGATGCATAAGCTCAAGTTCCTTACAAACAAGCTCAATTTTGGGATGGTCATAAATAAATTTTCCGACCAAATTTAGACGACAGGAGGAAGCAAGTTGATTACTTTCAACTTCTGTAAAAAATATGGGTTTCCCATTTTTCATAACAAGTTTTTTGATGTCCTCCGCCAACTCAAACGAAGGATAGAAAGAGCACGACTTAAGAGTACCTGAGGCGTGGACTCCCGCAATGGCAGTAACATACAATCTGTCTGAAGCCATCATCATAAGAGGGAGGCACGACGAAAGAGCAGCGAATTTGCAGTGGACGTAAGAGCGAAATCTGGAAGGGTCGAAGCAGAAAACTATTCCTATCAAGTTGAGCAGAGGGCAAACGACGGGCAGAAGACGGTCGGGGAGAAGCCGCAGAAGTTGAAGTCGCGGAAGGCGCAACTCGACGAGCTCTATAAAGACAGAAGAAACAGCCGAGAAAGGGTGGCACAAGCCACAGACAAAGGCGACGGAAGACAACAACCGCAATCAATTCTAAACCGCGGAATACAAGTCGCGATAGGGCCGCAGACAGGTGCAGCTCGACGAAACTCTACAAAGACGACGAAAGACGAAACAGAGGAGCGAACTCCCCCTACTTCTTTGAGCGTGAAAATGCTGTAGCAAAGGCTAAGGTTCGTCGTGAGGCAAAGATACACACACACACACATATTTATGACAAAAACAAGGCAAATATATAGAAAAAATTTAAAAATGACCGAATAATATAAAAATGTAAACAAGATGAGTGGTAAGTTATGTTTAACCTTTATATAAGGCAATTGGTAAACACAAGTCAAAAGGCTCGGTTGGTAGTAGATGCCAACTAGAACTTGTTAATGTAGATTAGGTGTTGTTATGGAGAGAATTTGAGGGTATTGAGAGTAGACCTCTAGAGGTGTAGCAGTAGGCATATGAGTTTCTAAAGGGAAATGAACAATTGGTGAAGATGTTTTTGACATGGAGGAATAAAAAAAAGAAATTTATAGTTTCATGAAAGGTTATCGGTTAAAGCATAAAGTAGTTGAGCTTGTGATCACAAAACAAATAACCTTTTTGATTGTGAGAACACCCCAAGATAGATAGGTTGGCTAGCATGAAGATTTTCATACACGTGACAAGTATGAACAAAGTATATACAACCAAGTATCCTTAATGTAAGGGGACAAGAGCTTGACTAGCATAGAAGAGTGGACNAGCATAAGGACATGAAGTTTGATGAATAATACCCTTAACAAAGTTGAAGGTGTGAAAGTAGGACTGCATAAATTTTGGAGCATTATCAGTGTAAAAACCTTAGGAGAGACGGAAGTCATTTAGATAGATGAGAAGAGTTTACGGTTATCANATAATACCCTTAACAAAGTTGAAGGTGTGAAAGTAGGACTGCATAAACTTTGGAGCATTATCAGTGTAAAAAACCTTAGGAGAGACGGAAGTCATTTAGATAGATGAGAAGAGTTTACGGTTATCTGTCACAATGGAAGAGACACCAAAATCTAAAACATGACACACTGACAGGTGTAGCTTCAACAAATTCAAAAGAAGAGACAACATGAGTTTTTTTGAGGGATGAATAAGACTAATTAAGCAATCAATCATAAACTTCTATGTAGAGAGGCATCAAAGGGAGAAAGAATAGATAGACTGATAGTANAGTTTTTTAGAGGGATGAGTAAAACTAATTAAGCAATCAATCATAGACTTCTATAGAGAGAGGCATCAAAGGGAGAAAGAATAGATAGACTCATAGTGGTGGATGTACACTGAGCAGTGAAGGTATGGCTGAATTTCTCACAGTAATGTTCAGAACGGTGGTTTGTGTGGCCAATAAATATATTTCAACTACAATTATGTCTGCCAATAGAATGGCCTCCACAATTATGATTCCCTGACCATTTTGGAAAGCAACTCCCAAGGCAGATTTGTCAAGGCTGGGAAGCGAAGAAGTAGATAACTGGAAGTCACAATCAATATCAAAATCAGTTCAGAATTATATGCTGTAATTAATAAAAATTGATGCAGACGAATGGCCAACACTTCTTTGATATGTTCAGCATGAATATAAATAGTTTACAATCACATTGTGTTAAGTTTGCGTCGTCATTGGCATTTCTTACAAATGAGGACAGCCATGATAGTCCATTTAATTCCATATGAATTCTTTAGTAAACATTTAAAAGGACATAATTTCATAAAAGGAATGCCTTAGGGTAATTTTCTATTGCTGAATGATTGAAAGAATCAATGGTTGTTATCTAGCCTTCCCCATTTGGAATAGTCAGCAGGGCTGTCCCCTTCTTATGTTTAGTGCATGTCTCCTTTCACCACTCCTGTTTGGTGACAAAAGCCTCTCCCCACATTTGAATGGGGTCAAATTATCTCCTTTTCCAAACATTGTTTATGGCTTATCCATCTTATTCATTGCTTTGCACTTCCGATTTATTCCTGCGTGAATTACTACCAAAAATATAATGGATATTTGTGCATTATCATTAAAATTATTATGGATCATTGTGCAACATATGTTGATGTGAATAGCAAGGATTCCTGAATAGATGAATAGTTATTTAATTTCCACAATTTTCCAATCGAAGGTATGAAACAACTTTTGCTAATAGGAGTTCAAATCTTGTTCTATCAATTTTATTATAGTGATTATTTTATCAAAAAGTGTTTCTAATCAAACTTAGCTCTACTATAAACCAAATTAAGAAGCACAAACGCTTGAAACATATTTTATGTGCATGTTGGACACAGTTGTTGGACATTCAAAAACATTAACATGTTTAACATTATGTTAGACAGAACCATTTAGTTTACTTTATTTTATATTTTAAGAACCAAAAAGATCCTTAAACCACATTTTGACAAAAGCTTGACACATTGCGCACATGTCTAACCCACAATATTTTAAAATCTCATTTTTTCATTCACCTCCTACCAAGTTTCATCTTAGCATGACATAAGAGCATCTTCCTCATCAAATTCATTTTCTAGATGCAGAGGGGAAAACTTCTTAATATTGCAATTTTAAAATGAATGCCAGCTTCTTTAACATTTAATCACAATTTATTTTTTAAAAAAAATCTTAAGATACTAAACAGCATGTCTTATTTTTCCATGTTTTTTTCCATTAATGTCATCTATGCAATGATTGTTCTGTCTAGTTTCCATAGTGAGCTTTAAGTAAATCAACTCTGAGTGATTTTCATCAAGTAATTCTCTAGGCAATATACTAGTTTGAATTAAAGGTTCAAAAAGCTAATTTCCATTCATTCAGAAGCTAACTTCCATTTTCTTTTCAGCTGCGCCAACTAATTGTCCACAAAAGTTAATGTAATCTCACTTTAGAGAATTTAGGACTAGGATTTATAGGAGTAGGAGATGAGCGCATACATATATTCAATCTTCTTTATAAAGGAGATAAGCCTTTCATTCAAACACTTTAAAGGGCGGTCATGAAATTTGGAAACAAAATCCTTTTCACAATGGAATATCAGGAATCCAATTGCGAAAAAATCATAATTATGACGTTAATTCCTCAAAGAAAAAACATCACTAAACCCCACCACCAGTGCTACTGCATCAGTCCACTCCCTACTCGAAACAAAGATTTTACAGGGGACGGGAGATAGATTCACAACATCGCAGAGTAAACTGACATAGCACTGCTACAACGAGTTCTACTTCTTTATTTATAATTTCATGAGCAACAATATACTAGTTTATGCTGGTATCTTTCCACAACACAAACCCAAAGGCAGAAAAAAACAGCGAATTCACTGGAAAAAGCTTCACTCTCAAACTAAACATTTGGAGTAAAAAAACTGCCATTAAGGAGAACACCAACAATTACTGGCATGAACAAATGTACATTTTGTAAGAATAAATGGATACATGATATAACATTTACCTGCAGCAAGATTCGAACTAGTTCTGTGCTACCAAAACGAGAGGCTTCCAACAAGCACTGATTGACATTATCTGCACCACCCTCAACCAACATTCCCAGCAATCCTCTCACCGTGGCTGCTGAAATTGCAGAAGACCAGCCTGTTTCAAATGAGCTAGAAAAGAGAGTAAGCGGGAAACATGCTGCATCAAAGGCCTCCGTAAAGTCCTTTCCTGTGATCTGATCCCCTGCAAGGTCTAGAAAGGTTCTGAATGCTGACAACTGGAGTTGGATCTCAAAATGAGATTTACTTTCCCCATTATTTACACAGCCTTGCCCACCAGAATGGATAGTTATACATTTCATAGCCCATTCTGTGAACTTTTGAACTTTAACACTAGCTTCTGCTTTCAAAATCTCATCACCACTGCACTCCTGAAGCCGTTCATGCAACCTATTAAAGGTGCAAAACAGAAAAATGTTAAACATAAAGGCTGCAAGGCAAAACCATGCTAATAATGCCCATATTGAAAACATGAATAATAACTAATATTAAACCGATAGAAATTTCACAACCGCATTTAACGCAAAGCATTCTTTTATATTTGACCGAAACTCTACAAAAAAGAAAACATGAGTCAATATTGAACTCTATTGAGAAAAATGAAGGAAAACAACGAGATTTCCATGTCCTAAAAGGATGACATCATGCATATTCTGCATAAATACTGCATAATCAAGGAGAAAGAAGTAGCTTTCTACCTTTTTTATATGTTTATGGATAAAATTATAAGATGATAAAGCATTACCTATGGGCCAAAACGGCCTGAGTATCTGATGAGCTCATTCTACTGCTTTTGCAAGCAGACACACAAGATGCAAGAAATGATGTCCGTAAAACTGCCCTGGTGAAATCATGAGCACCATTACAGATTACTAAATTTATAAGCTGAGTGATCCCAATTAGCTCCTGTCTAGTTCTCAAGAACCAGATTGAATCCAGGGCAATACAAAGCGCATCATTGAGTATTTGTACGTCCGCCCCTACAACGAGTCTCTGAGCAACATCCCAGTCAAAAGTTCTTACTGCCTCTTGAAACTTGCGCCCAAACACAATTCTTTCCTGCCGGTTGAGCCTTCTTCTTTCTCTACCTTTATCCTTTCTCTGGACCTCAAAACCTTGCACAGTTGAAGATTCAAATTTATGTTTTTTGGTGCTGCCTCTGTAGATAATGGAAGTTCCTTTATTGTCTTCAATAAAAACTTGTGCTTCTGTTGATAAACCCATGCTGCTTGCCTCCCCTTCTTTCTCCAAAACATGAGACTGTTCATCTTGATTTCCAACGAATTTGCTTTCATCCTTGTCAATCTGTGGGCAGAAGCTCTCTTCCAACTGGCTCTCCTTCCCTACAGTGTCCCTCTTTCCAACTGCCAGAAGCTTGGGCTCCATTTCTCCTAGAGCAGGAATACCAATACCAACTTGTTTTTTTTCCAAAATAAAAGGATCCTTTTCAGCTGATGAATTGACTGATTACTTCCAAAGAGTACATAAAACATAAAAGTGAGTAGTGAATTACTAGCCTCCTTCAAATTGTATGAAGAGAAGCTAGTTCCTTCAAAATGAATTCAGATATACGCTCTGATGTATCCAGCTCGAGATTCAGAATAGAGAAAAACAGCCCCTTTTACAAAACTACCAAAGACAATCAAATCCAGGGCACGACCTACAAAACAAGAACGAGGCCAAAAAACTTCAGGGATTTCAATTCCTGAATTATTTACAAATTATGTTGATGTTTTCAGAAGAAAGAGGCAAATCCAGGGCACGACTAAAGCATGATAGGGTGAGGCGATCTCGTCATTTGCTCATTAAAAACGTTCAAAAGAGGCAAATCTTATAACTGATCATCAGAAGCTGTTGCCTAATGAATTAACAGAGCAAAACAAAAAATTGAAGAGATCAAAATCCGAAAAAATCATCATGGCATACTTCACTGTAAGAGAACGGCAATACTACTAACAATCGCAAGCCCAAACGCAGCCCAGCCGAAGCAAATCCAAGAAGCCGACACCAAAGCTCTTTGAATTCGATCACCATGGAGGCAGAAATTTCAGAGTTCGAACAAAGATAGCATCAAAATCTTACTCGTAGTAAGCAGGAACACAGACGCAAAAACAAAATTCAATTTAAAGCAAAAAAAAAAAAAAAATTAGGCGTGAACAGAAATAAGGAGAACTGAGCAAACCTATAGAGACATCATGCGATTAACAAAAGATTAGATTCCCGATTCGATTATTTCCTTCCATCCCCCACCATAAGCTACTGAGGGACAGAGAGAGAGAGATCACAGTTCGGAGCTTTACTGCCAGGCGGAAGAATTCAAGGCTAGCAGAGGCCTGTGATATAAAAAAAGGGTTATTTTAATAAAGGAAGAATTACATACATACCCCGCGTATATAACACCTACATTTTAATTTTTACATACATATTACGATATTCATGCATATATACACTCAGGTGGAAGGGACTGGCGTTAATGGTTGGCGGATTGGACGCTAGAGAGGAAGACTCGTGCTAAATGATCCCCACAAAGGTTCTCAAGCCGATCGATAGATTCAAGGCGGGGCGAGCGGTCAGCAAACCTCTTACCGACCGGATCAATCGTCCTTATTATGATATTCAAATATCTTTGTAATTACTAAGAAGACTCTCTAAAGAGCTAATGATAAATGAATTGATCTATAATTTTGTAAGATTGTGGCATATCCCTATATATAAGGGGCTTATATCATGAATAAAGGGCTATGCATTCTCACCATTATCTATTGTACTTTCTCCTATCTTTCTGTGCAAAATGTTCTAAACTTTGGGTGTGTTTCTCAGATATTTTTTAGATTCAATATCTTTTAAGGGCGATGCGCGTGAAAACATGTCATCAACAAAGAGATATACTCAACAACACCAGCAGGGAAAATCTAGTTAGAGAAATATGATAGAAGCAGAATGCACTAGGGAGCTCGCGGAAGAATTTGTCAAAGAAGGCATGTAAGACTTGAGGACTCAATTCATTAACCAAATGTCAGGACAATCACAGAGATACTCAAAGCAATAGTTGTCTTAGGGGCGGTCTCGATTCCAGAAGGAGAACTAGCCCAATAAGGGACACCCAACCCACATCAAGAGAACCACCGGCGAACAATGGAAGAAGAACAACCTACCAATAAGAGAAGTTTGATGATGTGTTATATCAAGACAATGCCATCTCTGCCTCTGTGGAGGAGGGGAATGGATTGGTGTGGATCGCAGTATAGCGTCAACCGAAGAACGTTGTCTCACTAGAAGTCTCGGGATTTGAACCCCCGAGGAAGTTTAATATGTCTGTTCTAGAGTCATGCAAAGAGTGATTGGACGACCACCTCACATCATTTGAATCTTCTAAATGCCTGCTAAAAATCTCTGATGCTCTCAAATGCAAATTGTTCTTCATCACACTGAGGTCATCTATGCTAAAATGTTTTGCAGTTACCCACATGCGAGATCACCTATTTTGTTTAGAAGACTCTTTCTATCGCAGCTTGCTAGCACTCTAAGACCCAAAAAAAGTGTGCTCGATCCTTATGATAGATGAAACAAGAAGTTTATGAGAGCTTGCGATCATTTATTGCACAATTCAAGAGGGAAAACTTGGATGTGAAAGACTGGTTGCTTGACATGGTCCCGACTGCGCTAACTTAGAAGTAAGGTCGGCGAGATTCCACTTCGAGCTTGACCTCACGGAGCCGCAGAGCCTAACTGAGTTGTTGGAAATGGCAATAAGTACATAGTTATCAATAAAAACACCCCTGAACCCGCCAAACACAGACACCCAAGAGGTTGCCACAAGAAAATTAGAAGCTAATAATATGGAACGAAGACCAATCGTGCACCCATGCTACGAGAATCGCCCCATCAACAACTTGACCCATCGTTGACCTCATTTTTTGTTGAGGTCTAGTCTTTCTTCCTTAGGAGCCTAGGATCTAGCCATATGACTTTCCCATTGACTTTTCCTAAAGGACTAGTGATGGTATCCTCACCAATAGAAATTTCAAACTCTTCTTTGCTCATCCTGAAGTTTTACATGTTGATTCTGACCTCTAGCACTTAGTAGGTGGAGTCAATATGGGGGAGCTCAAGAAGGATTCCCCATAGGACTGTTTGACCTTAGGGTTGACCTTGGGTGAAGTGGCTTGGTCTAGCACACTCACTTGCACTTCACACTTTCACTCACTACCTTGAACCCTAGCCTAAACATGTCTGGTTTGGTTCTCTGACCTCTTTGGAGACCCATGTGGGTGGTTCCCCAAACCTTTAGTCCTTGACTGGGGTGGATAAAACCAGCACATGGAGAATCCAAAGTGGTGTTTCTCTGGTCTCATGACACCATGAGGGTTATTCTATGATCAACATTTGCATCAAACCTCAACCTTACCCAATTATCCAATTTTGACATTTTAGCCATAAACTTTCCCATAATTACCAAATTGCTCCTAGCACCATGAAAATTCATGGTTGGTCAAAATCCCTCAAATTTTGTTCAAAAATCATTTCAAACCATCCAAATTACCCAAAACACTCCAAAATTTTCATATTTACCAAAATACCCCAAATTTATCAAAATTACCAAAATGCCCTTGGTGGCCAAAAAATTCTCAAATCCTCCAAAATCATTTCAAACACCTTTAAAACCAATATTTGACATTCCATTGGGTCTAATTTGATTAAATTGACTTACTTTGACCAAAATCCCAATTTTGCCCCTAAGTGCCTAAAGTCCTCAAATCACCCCAATTTGCCCTCAAATTGATCTCAAATTTCTTCAATTTCAATTCTAAACTCAAATTCATCATGTCCTAACCCAATTTAAACCAAATTCAAGCCCAATTAAACCCAATTCCAAACTCTAAATCCAAGTCCATGTGAATTGCCTCAAATAAACCCAATGTCCAAAAATCCCCAAATTGAGCTTCATGATCAATCACATGCCCCAATTTCAAATTCACATCAAAATTCAACATATCAAATTCCATTTCAACCATTTCTAAATCCATTTTATTGGCCAATTATCAATTTACAAAATTAAAATCATCATGTGCATGTTTAAAAAGTCCATACCCATGTGCATTAAAAGCCCATTCCATAAAATTTTAAAAGCCCAAAATTGAGCCCACATGACATAATTTCAATGTTTAATCATCCCATGGAATCCAAAATCACTTTACCATGGTATCATGCCAAATTTCCCCATGCATACATGGTACTTTACCAAAATTGGGCATGTTGGCATTTTCTATTAAAAATCCATAAAATCAAAATTTCCTTTTACATGAAAACCTCATACATATCATGGCATGACTCATGGAGCCTTCCATGGGCATCCTAAAGTCAAATTTGCTAAATTTTGCAAGTGGAAGTGACTATTTCTCCTTCTCTCCCTCAAACTTTGCCTCATTCACGCAATAATTAAACTCTTGCCCCATGCTTGAACCAACCATTCAAACTCACCCAAACTTACTTAAGAACCTTAAGTATCAGCCTTAACCATTTTGGGGTCATGATTAGACAAGTGACCATGAGATCAAACCTAAGCTAGCTAATTTAACCCAAACCTCAGTTCTCCCTTGGACTTCTACCTTGGAGCCTCCTTGGACCCAAATTGACTCCACCACTCAACCTCCCTGGCTCACCTCAGCCTGAGGGTGACCTGACCCTAGCTGACCAGCTACCACAGCCATTGGAAAACACCCAACTTGAAAAGACCCAAATGATTTAAACCCCAAATTTGAACCCATATGAGTTGTCTCATTGCTATTGGACATTGAAGCACTTCTTCCCTTCACCTCAGCTGCCTCCTTGCCACCCTAGCTTGCCCTGATGGCAGTCATGGCTTCCTCTATAAATNGGCTTCCTCTATAAATTAAACCCCCCCCCCCCCCACGACCAAGAAAAGATACATACTCAAACCTTAGCAAGACTCAGCCAAAATTTCTCCAGACTCTTTATCAGTCCAGAGAAGTTAATACGCACCATTTCCTTGCCCTAATTCCCACTGCAATACCCTAATTTCACCACTGAAATCCAAGGGTTTTCTCGGCCATACCACCAAGTTCATCCAAGCTCCAAATTGATTCCCATAAGCTTCACCAGAGCCAAATAGGACTTTTCCAACCAAAACCCCACCATTTTGAGTACTCTAACCTAGCCCTAGAACAAACTTAAATCACCCTCAATCGAATTCATACTTAGACCTAATCTCAGCTCAAGGTGACGCTTGGAGGAGGTTTTTCAGGTCCCAATGAAGCTTCCACAAGCTTCCAATTGAGGCTACACCTCTTGGACCAAGGTATGAGCCACTTTCCCCCAAATTGAGCTCAGTTTGGGAATTTATGAAGAAAATCTTAATATCATGCATGATCAGCCGTATAGATGTGTTCATCTCGGTTAGATGCACGTGAAATAACAAATCACACTTAATTTCGTTGAGTATAGAGTGAGATCAAAGTAATTTAGTGTGGATGGCTCTCTGTTTAGGCTGATCAGGGACGACGGACGCATGTCGTTCATTTAGCACATGTTTTGATCTAACAGACAAAACGACTTTGGACTAAGAAACGGTTTGTGAATGCGGGCGAGTGGCGACTGAGTCAGATGGCGACGTAGAATCATAACACGACGCGTGGAGCTTCCGAGAATCCCAGGATGACACGGTGGTTAAGCTGTATAAGTAGAAAAATAGGGATTTAGGATTCATTTAATTCCTAGAACTTAGAAAATTCATATCTTTGCATAGAAAAATCATAAAAATTAAAGAAAAATGCTATGTTGCTTAGTGAATAGAGGAGAATAATGTGAAATAAAAATTAAAATTATTTGACTTATATTTTATTTTTAATTAAGTAAATACTCAAACACTTAATTAAATCATAAGACATTAAATATTAATCATCATGACTTGATATTTTCGGGGTTTAAATTTCCTCCCTTAGGCATTACCTCTGATTTTTCCAAAGTCAAAGAACACCTCAAAATGTGGAAGCCCTAATTTTAAAAATAAATCACCTTTGTTTACTTAAGAAATTATAAAAATTAGATATTTAGAGTTAATTAAATCATAAAAATCACTAAAATCATAAAAAAATAAAACTTACTTTGGTAGATTCATTGTGATCCGAGGACCCTAGAAAAAATATAAATCAAGTTTTAATATTTATGTAAATTACTATAGTTAATTAAATCATAAAAATCGCTAAAATTAAAATAAATAAAATAATATTATAAAAAATCATCTCACACTGTAAAAAAATAGTCACATTAACTCTCTGTAAAAATTTGAGATCATTTTGAATTAATTTACCCACTAAAATTGATTTTCTAAGCTAAATATGATTTTTGCATTAAAGTAATTATATAAATTAAATTAAAAGTAAAAAAAAATTATGAACAAGTAGTTTTATGAGTTTCTTGTGCTCACAGGCATCTAAGAAAAATAAAATTTAAATTAGAATAAATATTTGATTTTTAAGGTATATTTTATTATTTAAATAATTAAAATAATTAAATAATAATAAAAATTACTAAAATTGAAAAACACACCAAATATTATAATTCATAAAAAATCATCTCACACTGTAAAAAATAGTCACATTAACTCTCTGTAAAAATTTGAGATCATTTTGAATTAATTTAACTACTAAAATTGATTTTCTAAGCTAAATATGATTTTTGCACTAGAATAATTATATGAATTAAATTAAAAGAAAAAAAAATTATAAACAAGTAGTTTTATGAGTTCCTTGTGCTTAGAGGCATCTAAGAAAAAATAAAATTTAAATTAGAATAAATATTTGATTTTTAAGGTATATTTTAAAATTTAAATAATTTAAATAATTAAAAATAATAAAAATCACTAAAATTGAAAATTGCACCAAAATGTTATAATTAGTTTCCTTAAAAAAATTTTCCTAATTTTGTAAATAAAGTTATATGTTTTAAAAGGTTTAAAAATGAATTTTTCATAATTTTGCACTTACAATAAATAAAATATAAATTACAAATATGAAATTTGTTTCTTTGGGTTCCTTGAACTCAGAGAGATTTAATAAAAATATAAAAGTTAATTTTCAAATTAAATAATATTTTATATTTAATTAACACTCAAAATCATTAAATAAATATAGTAATTAAAATATAACTTAAAAAGTCATGAAAATTGACCCTAGTGGTCCTCTAGCCTATGTGAACCTCCAATAATTTTCCTAAGGACATATAATTTGTTTTGATTGATTAAATGAATTAACTTTAAGAAAATTCCTATTTTTGAATAAAATAAATATTTAAATTAAATTAAATCTTGAAAAAATCACATTTTATCCTTTGATATTTTATTTGGCCCATGAGTGTGGTACTATAAAAATTTCAAAGTCATTTGAGTTATATTTAATAAGTTATGAGGTGTGAACCCTAAGGGCAAAATGGTAATTTTAAATTTTTATGCCTTAATTAAATTTTACAATTGATTAAAGGGTAAATGGGTAATTTTGATCATAAAGAATTCTTTAGGATGATTGAAACACAAGGGATTAAATGGTAGAAACTAATACCTCACTTTTCTACAATAAAAGTATAATTGTAATTTTCCACAACTATTATAACTCAGGTGTTAATTAAATTAAATGATCTTTAGGTGAGGGGTTTGAGCTTTAGAAGATGATAATTCATTAATTTAAAAACCCCTAGTTAATGTTGGAGTGATTTTATAATCATTGATAAGGATTGAAAATAGCATATAATTTAACATCCCTGAAAATTCTGAATTTATCTACACATAAGTTTAAGGGTGAACTAGGCTTAATCTGAGTTTGCTTAGTGAGGTTTAGAAAATATAACTAATTATGAACATTTTGCAAACACTACAAGCCCAGCCTTAATTATGGGCATAAACTTCTTAATAACTTAATCTTATCCTCATGGGTACCCATTTATATAACTTTTAAATGGAACGTTAAATGACTAATTAAGTACCCTTCTCATGAGATGATTAAAACATCAAGTTCATTGAGCATAGAGTATTTTAATCAATCAAACCCGAAGTACCCCTCTCATGAGATGATTAAAACATCAAGTTCATTGAGCATAGAGTATTTTAATCAATAAAACCCTAAATTTAACTTTGGATGATTATTTGAACAATATATTAAGTTTGAATGAACTCATACTGTTTCAAAAGATTGTAAAGGTTGTGGGTAATGCTCTGAATACATTTACGATCTTTTTGATATTTTGAAGGACGAATGAATCTATTATACTTTGCTCAAAAAAATCATCCATTTAAACTTCTAGGAAATCATCAGGTTGTGACATAGAACTTATTAGGGATAGTTTAAACATTCTTCCCTAATTTCTTTTCCTGTAATTTTATTTAAATTTCTGCAAAATTATACAAGTTGCGAAAGCTAATCTTTCAGCGGGAGCAGCGAGAAGATGATAGGTATGTCTTTACAATTTTATTTAATTTCTGTCATTTTATTTACTGCGATTTATTCTTGCTTTAAAAAATTATACATGCTTGGTTGTAGATGTTACTTTACCTGCAAAAAAAATGAACTTTCCAAAACCAACTTTTTTTCAAAATTAAACAACAATTTCAAAACCAAAACAAAAACAAAAACAAAAATTTCATAACACGTTCTTTTGAATTTACGGGAGTCCCTCGGATGAGATAACCCACGATTGTTAACAAGATCTCCCCGGTTTAAATGGGTTTAACAACTCGTTTAAGCTAAGTAAATTTAAAAGAAAATAGTGGTATCGGAATGAGGGAATCTTGGGATTTCTAACTGGTGTCGCTCTAATCAACTTTAACCCACCCACCCCCCATAATGATTACCCTAAAACTTGTCATTTAAACCTTAGACTTTAGGATTGCTACTTCGTCGAGGAGCTTGGAGTCAGCATCGTGGGCAGCACAATAAGAATATAAAGAAGAGCAACTTTGAGAGAGCAAATGAATCTACAACAACACGAGGATCTGCTACAGCAAATCTTTTTCCCATATGACTTCAAGGTTGTCCGTCTAGTGCGACATAAATCATCAACTCATCTTTAGGCCTTTGCGCAATCATGTTGTGTAACTTAAGTCATAACTCGTTTTAGGATTCCAAGGTTGTCGTTCGTCACGATCTAAATCCTCTTATCTTACAAGCTATTTGTATTAGTGTGTTATACTAATGTAAACCCTATATAATAATAATAATTGGCAGGATGAAACATTTAATATCTTCTCACCGAAATTGAAGTCAAGCTATAGGATAGCTTGGGAAGTGACCGAAGTTCTCCTCAGGATCCGTGGAATCCCCTAGTCTTTCCTCCTTTGGATTCTAAAATAAAATGTTTCAAATTTGAGCATATCTCATTTCACACCTCTTTGCTCGATCTTTGAGAAGTCCTACCTTTTGAAATTCTTGAAGGCAGGATTTTATGATCTAAATCAAGAGTTTTATTAAGTAAATTCGGTCATTTAAAATGTAATTAACTATAGGGGTTTGCTCTTATAGAAAACTTTAAGAATTGAGCTTAATATAAACCCTATCTAATCTTCTTTATTAGATAGGGGAATTCGTCAACACATAAAAAATAGTTCGCAGACCAAACGGATGTTATAAACTCTTTAGTTTATTTAATCGAGCACCACCAGCAAGTAGTGTAACTATCCTTCAAGGTAGATATATTGCTTACAGTGGTGTGCTCATCATTTAAACTATTGTCTATTTGGGATCGGTTCATACTTTTATTTTAAAAAAATTAAAATATTAATTTTTTTCAAAATTAAAACCCTATTTTTTCTAAAATTCAAATTTATATGTATATTATATTAAATTTAAAGACATACCCACACACACACTTTTCCCCGCCGACAATCGTTGTGAGGGCCAAAAATATAGATGAGAGCCTATCATCACCGATCGACCCAGTATCATGAACACCCACAATATGGCCACGGGGTCCCCCAAGTAACCCTAATGTGGGTATCCATGATAGAAGTAGTAGATGCCATTAAGAATAAGGAATTCTTCAGCAAAACACCACCGATGATAACTAGAGCCTTTCTCCTTAATAGAAGGAAGTACTGCAAGTATCACAGAAATCAAAGGCACAACATGGAGGAATGCAGGCACCTTCAAAGTTTGATTAAAGAGTTAATAAAAAAGGGAGTTGAAAAATTTTTTTGCCCCTGGAGTCGCGACTCAAAGGCAAGGCAAATCTTCCGCAGGGGACCATTGTTTAGAGGGGGATGACCAAAGGACTAATCCGCTCCAACATCATCCACATCGCGAGATACAGGCATGCAATCTTTGGCGTAAGTGAACCACTCAGAAGGGTAAATTGGAACAAACAACAAACAGGGGAACTTTGCGCCACAGCCTTTGCCCCAAAACCTAGGGGCTACCCACTTATTTACCTCAATGACAAGGATCTGCCACCGAAGGGAAATCCTTATAGTGATGGCCTTATGATAACAACTATAATTATCGAGTAAGAAATATCCTCATTGATACCAGGAGCTCAGTGAATGTACTAACCAACTAGGTGTTCGACAAGCAAAGTCTCACCGTCGATCAGATGGCTACACCAGTCGTACAACTATACGATTTCTTGGGTGAGAGGAATGATTTGTTGAGGGTGATTGACATGTCTAAAAATGTGCTACTTTTTTATATACATTTTATGCTCATTTTTAATGATATTGCACTTTAATGAACAACATTTTGCATGTTTTTTGTTTCAAGTACTGTCGATCATCAAATGGAAAGTTGTTGGTTGTTTTAAATTATATTTAATATATATATATATATATATATATATGGTTTTGAAAAAAAATAACATTTTAATTTTGAAAATACGAGATCTGACTGATCTCATACAGACAATATTTTAAATAAACGAGTGCAACACTACAAGCCATGCATCTATCCCGGGAAATGGACATGTTACTTGTTAGTGATGATCGATTAAATAAACTAAAGAACTATTTACATATGTTTTGGTTTGTCAAACATTTTATGTTGAACGACAAGTGTCCCTATCTAATATAAGAGATTAGACATGGTTTATATTACCTGAGTTCCTAAAGCTCCCTATAAGGGCAAGCTCTTATAGTTAATTACATTCTAAATGACCAAAGTCATTCAAGAAAACTCTCAATTTTGATCAAAGGCATTTGTCTTCAAGAGTCTCAAAGTTTAGGATTTTAAGGTCGCATGTAAGAAATTTCAAATGAGGAATGACTCAAAATAGGAACACTTATTTTTTGAATCCAAAGGAAGAAAACTAGTGGATGTCACGAATCTTGAGGAGAACCTCAATGACTAACAAAGTTATCATATGGTTTGACTTAGATTTTAATGAAATATTATAAGTTTTTCATCCCACCAATTTTATTTTTTAGGGCTTACACTTGCAAGACACAAACATAAAAATAGCCTGAAAGATAAGAGGGTTTATGTCGTAATGAACAATAACCTCATAGCCTAAAGTGAGTTAGGGCTTAAATTACATAATAAGATTGTGCAAGAGCATAAAGATAAGTTAAGGATTTATGTCGTACTAGATGATCTACCTCGAAATTCTATGGATTATTATTTAATTCTAAGCAAAGGTTTGCTGATGACGATCTCATTTTCTTTCTTGAAAATTTCTTCTGAATGTCCTCATCATGCTGCCCACAGAGTTTGCTCCAAGCTCTTCGTCGAAGTGACACCTCCAGGTGCTGAGTTTTATGATTTTGTAGTTTATATGTCATGTTTGTTGTTGTTATTTTTTAAGCATTTTTTGAAGGGAATTTTAATTTATGTTAAGCGACACGAGTTAAGATCCCACGGTTTCATCATCCCAACACCACTATTTTCTCTTGAGTTTACTTAGTTTGAACAGGTTATCAGACTTATTTAAACTGGAGAACTCTCGTTAGTAACCATAGGTTACCACATCTGAGAAATCCTTGTAAACCCAAAATGAGTTTATTATGTTCGTTCATTATTTCGAAAGTGTAGATTTAATTTTGAAAGTGTGTTTTTGTTGTTTTCATTTTTTGCAAGTAAAGTATGTATGCATAAGTAAGGAAAATGCTATAAAGTAAATAAAATAAATGCAGTACATAAAATGTAAATGTGTATCCGGGCTTCTGTCGCTGCTGCATGGTTAGTATCATAAAGCATAATATAATTTGCATGGAATTTAAATAAATTACAGAAAAATAAAATAGGAACATTCAATATGAAAAAGTGAAAAGCTAGTCGTAAGACAACACGAGTCAGTAAAATAAAACTTGTATTCATATATGTAAGTTCGGTACTAGGTGTAAGACCTCAATGAAGGTGGGGGCTCAGAGATGGACAGTTTGTTTCCCAACCTTGAGTAAGAGCTACCAACCCGATAAGCTACGGAGGGCAATCCCTAACCTCAATCCAAATGATTAACTGTAGACCTTTATAAGTTTTTATTTTTATTTAATTTTCATGCATGTAGAGTTTACTTTAGCATGCAAAAGTAGTTATGTTGTGAAAAGGATTGTTGTTTGAAATATTTTTGCAAAGTAGTATAGTCTACAGGTTAATTACTCTAATCAAGCTAGAACTATTGGTAACTTAACAGTATCGAGGGCAACAATCTTATTAAGAGTCGATGAATAATATTATCGGTCTTATCCTCTTATCTCATTGAAGGTCCTTATATTAGGAGATAATATTCTAAATCTCACTTTGTATCCCACATTTAGCACACATTAGCATTATCGTCATCACCCTAGCCACCTAGACCCCGGACATACACAAGCCCTATGATTCATATGTGGCAAAAGAAATATCCCCATTTGCTTACAAGGAGTCAAATACCTTAGAGGAGACTTAAATCCTTGAGCATTGGGCCATAAATGTAGGATAAGTAGTTTAGGATATTATATTGATTTGTGTGAATTAACGGGTCCTGAATCACCACTTGGTGGGTCGCTAAAGTTTTTAAGGATGATTTTCCACCTCAAAGCATAATAGGTTCAATTGTCATTCAAACACCCAAAATATTATAAAAGTATTTGGAGCATAACCCTAAAAAACCTTTAAAGTCTTATGAATAATTTTGAGTTCATTTGAACTTATTTTGTTGCTAAATTAATCATTCGAAGCTAAATTAAGATTCAGTGGTGATATTTTAAGTTGTTCTTAATGAACCTTGATTATTTAACTATCCCATGAGCGGGGTGCTTAAGTATTCACCTGATGTTCTACTTAGGAATTATGTGAGTGGATACCCTTAAGGGCAAGTTGAATTATTAAGGACCTTGTGCTTATAATTAAAGTTGGGCTTGTACTGCTTTAAAGTTATTCATGATTGGTTATGTTTCCTTTTCTAAACCTCATTAAGCAAATTCAGATCATGTCTAGTTCACTACTAAGCCCTTAAGTTTTTTTTCATGGATAAATTTGTAATAATAAAAAATGTCAGATTAAATGGATTTAATTCTTATTAAAAGATTGTACTTATCATTTAATCACCAATTAAGGGCTTCAAATGAGTGAGTTATTATCTTTCAAGCTCAAGCCCGTTGCCTTAAGATCATTCAATTTGATCAATTTCTAAGTCACAATAATTTAGGGAAATGAGAACTTTACCCTTGTTGTAGGAAAAGTGATGAGTTGGTTTCTACCTTTTAACCGTTTATGTTTCAATCTTCTAAGATAGTTTATCATGATCAGTATCACACATTTACCCTTTGATTTAACCTACATTTTGATTAGGGCTTCAAAATTCTAAAATTACTATTTTTCCCTTAAGGCTCTCCACTTCATAATTCCTTAAATTTAACTAAAATGACTTTGGAACCTTCTTGATACCCCACGTATGGGTTAATTAAAATATCAGAGGATGACTTATATTTTTCTGATTTTTATTTATTTTTTAATAATTATTTTAGCTTAAAAAATAGGGTTTTCAATGTTAATTAATTTATTTTACCAAAACAAATCTTCTATCCTTAAGAAAATTATTGAAGGTTCACCTAGATCACAGGACCTCTAAAACAATTTTTGTGATTCTTTCAGTTATATTTATATTTTATAATTTTTAGTTATTTTTAGTGATTAAATAAATAGAAAATACATTTTTATTTCAAAAATTACTTTTCATACTTTTCATAAGTCTCTCCAACTTCAGAGAACTCAGAGAAACTTATTTTTCTTTTTTTCTAATTTTTATTTTATCTTTATAGTTATTTAACTCAAAAATAAAAGAAAATTCATTTAAATATTAAAAAAACATCCTTACATCCTTAAAAAAATTATAAAAATATTTTAAAATGGCTTTCTGTTATAATGAAATAATTTGTGACATTTTGAGGTATTTTAATATTTTTTTTTTATTTTTAATTATTTTTAAATTGAAAAATGGCTCAAAAATAAACTTTTTATTTTAACATCAATTTTATTTTTCTTAGGTTCCTTTAGTCTCAAGGAACATTTCAAATTACTTTTCAAAATTTTCTAATTTTCATTTTAATTTATATAGTTATCTTAAACTAAAATTCATATTTACTTAGAAAAAAAAATTTACATTAAAAATCATTTTTATGGCTTCCAAATTTTTACAGGGACCTTCTAGAGTGATTAGCTTCATCTTGGATCATTTTAGTGACTTTTTGAATTATTTTTTATTTCTCTAATTTTTAGTGATTTTTATTAACTTCTTAAATAAGAAAACACATTTTTAATTTTAATATATGATTATTATTTTTCCAAATGTGCTCTAGCCACAGTGAACCAACGAAATTAATTCTCATAATTTTATGTCTTTTATTTTAATCTTTATAAATTTTTAGTTAAAACAAAAGTGGTTAATGTTGAAAAATTAGGGCTTTCAATCTTAGGTGTTCTATGTCTTTAGAAAAATCAAGGAACCCTCCAAGCAAATGAAGATCAAGCCCTCAAAAGTTCACATTATGGTGATTATTATTTAATTACCTATGATTTAAACAAGTTTTTATGTATTTAATTAATTAAAAATTATATGGTTGATGAATATTTTTTTATTCTTATCCTATATTATTCTCCTTTATTCACTGAGCACAGTGATATTTTTCTTTTATTTTTATAATTTTCTTATACCAAGTTAAGAATTTCTAAAGTTTTCATAACAAATTAAATTAGAAATACACTAATTTTATACTTATGTGCGTCAGCTGCCAGTGCATCCTCGGCTTCCCCTAACGCACATGTGGAGGCTTCTGATTTGCTATGCTTTCCACGTAAGTTGACCACACATCCTGTGGTTCATGTCCTGTAGCTTCATCCGACACAATCTGGATTGTTCGTTCGAAACAGACACGATCCACAGCTCCTAGTCATCATCTCAAATGTGTCCTAACCCGGGAACCGTCCAACTTCTAGACCTAAGATCTTGCTCGATACTCAACCAAATTGCATAGGGTTTGTTCCTACACCTTCATTTAGACCAGAAGAACCTATCTATATGGCTGCATTTGTCTGAAATACAAGTCTACTTCACAATTGATGAAATCAAGCCAAAATTTAGGCATTTTGAGTTATGCCTTTTCCAAAGAGATGAGGTCTCAATTGTTTTGGTTTTGGAGCTTCGTTTTGGTCCCATGAAATTCCTCGAAACATTGAATCGATCTATGGTTGGGTCTGTGTAGGATTTCTATCAGAGGGTGGTGCAGCCTTGGTCAAGGTCTGGTGCAGAGGGCTCAGGAGAGGGAGCTTTTTATTGAGAAAGTAGTTTTGAGATATGAGAAAGCTTGTGGGATAGTTAATTTGGAGTTTGGTGGGATGGCAAAAAATGTCCTGATTTTGGGTGGTGAAATTGAGCTCAGACAATGGAAATGAGCGGTTGAGAACATATAGATTGCACTTAGGGTTGTTGCAAGAAGCTCTGGGAGTAATGTGGTAGATTTTATCCAAGGATTTGGCACCTCTTCTCATTTGGCCGTGAGGGGGTTCAATTTATAGCCATGGTCATGGTGACCAGCAGGGCAAGCCATGAGGTGCAAAATGCTGCCTAGGTGGAGGGTTGAGCGGTGTAATTGACCAATTGGGGATTGCCATAAGGGATAGTGTAATTTGGGTTTGAACCATGGCTTGAAATTAAATGTAAAAACCACATATATTTTAAAGATTATTATTCAAGTGATCGACCATGATATTAAGAATAGAGTATTATCTTAAAAAGTATCATTATATAATGGATGAAACCATTTAAAAAATTTTTTGAAATTGATGTTCTACAGTAACCAAAACTTTTTTCCTACATAAATATGATCTAGATAAAATTTATTTTAGTATGAGTTGCAAGTTCCATATAAAGTTAAACTCTTATAGTAAATTACTTTTTAGGAGAGGTCTTCTCCACAAAATACTCTCAATCAAAGTAGTGGTTTGACTCTATAAATTTTAATATTTAGATTTTCAAGATTGTTTAAATGGAGTTTCATTAGAGAAGGGTCAACTTGGATTAATTTCAAGATTAGGAAGAGCTCAGATATTTAGAATATTAGTAGCATTCAAAATATTCTTTGAATGGGCTTTATATTTTTCATATTAAGATTGAATTTATTTTAGTTGTTCAATTATTATAATGTTTGGATTTATATTCCAGCAACATATGATTATGAAAAATCTAAGAGATGAGGGCTTATGTTGTAGCAAGATAATTCACCTTAAAACTTAGAATTAAGGTGAGATCTACTATGACAATCAAATCTAAAATATAGTCTAATAATATACGTAGAACTTATGTCATTCAATCCTACATTAGACTAAATAAAAAGTTGACTTAACTAGACTTATAGTTCTTCTTGAAAAGGACTTTCAACTAACCTACCTAATCATATCAAAATTATGGGGTCCAATCATATGCAATGCAAGATATTCTAGATTATTATTTATTAGAGGAGAAAATAAAACTTATAAAATTCATGACACTTAAAATGAGTGATATGCCTAGCTAATGTAATATTTAAAATTTTAAAAAAATATATTTATTTGATTCAATTTAGCAAGCATTATGTATGTAACTAATGCATAAAAGTATATGTTAAATTTACAATCAAAGGTTAATGAAAGTTTAAAGAGACTTCTCTAGAAAGGGTAGCTTTTCTCACTATTTAGATGCTCCTTTATGTGAATGGAGTGAAGTGTCCAAAAAAAAGGAAAAAAATAAGTTACTAGTGCATCTAGTTCATTAATCATCTAATTTTATGTAATTTTACTTAGAAAATCCTATTATTTATTTTATTTTGAATTTTTAATTTATTTAGTTTAACTGTTAAGTTAGGGTAAAAAATTTAATCCTAAGAGAGTACAACACACCAAAATCCAGGTCAAACACAATCCACCAAGAAAATAAAAAATACATGTTTCATCCAATCATGTAAATAAGGGTAAGGAAATAAACAAAAACAATGAAACAAAGAACAAAATAGAAAAAGCAATCAACCAAAAAAGTGGTTGATGGAACCAAATATTCATATACACACCAAAAGAAAGAAGTAAAATGGGCAGTCGAATATATCTACTTTTATACAATCTGGCCAATTCCTGAGATTGACACACTCAACCTATAAGGTCTTCAAGTAATTATTCTAGGTTCATAGGGCATCATAAAGCTTCACTTGGGATCACCTATATTTGAGGGTTTATCGTAGTTCGTCCTCACTTAGTTGTAATCTTTTTTTGGTTCAATTTGGTTCATCCTCACCTCCTTTAATTCAGGTACAGGATCAACCTTACCTGGATCAAGATTACCTTTAGACACTCACATGGTGTGATAAGACACGAGACTTTCTTATGTTTTAATTGCATGAAAAGTAAACTTAGGATTACTCTGCGTTTGCATCCCTTTTTTGCACACAGAAATATGCAACACTCTCAATTTACATCCTCTTCATATCCTCCTTTCTTAAGCAACACTTGTATAAATAGAGTGAGAAAAAGGAAAGAAATGAAGTTAACGACCATCAAGAAGGCTAACAAAAAGATATATAAAAAAACTTTCATAAAAAATTATTCCTCACAACAAAAACCAGAAAAAAGTGGTCTAAGAAAACCAGACTTTACTTAACCCAAGAAAATATATGAAGAAGGTCACCCACGTATTCAAAACAGAGAACAAAATAAAATTTATATTGCTCTAGGTTCAAAGAAACCCTCTAAGATAAGGTATCCTCATGCTTAATTACACCAGAGAAAAAATCATGATAAAAAAAATTGTGTTTAAAAAAAAAGTGTTGAAAATAGACAGCCAAGGAGATTTTTTATGGTCCGTAGAGAGTGAATCACTATAGTCTGGATGACATATGCCATTGAGATAAGAGGGCCTAAGGAACATGCCCATAAAGACTCGACAAGCGGAAATGAAAGTGTCTAAAAAGGATTGTTCAAAGGAGGATAAGAAAACCTAATAAAGTAGATGTAGCTAGATTAGAATTATATATTTCAATTATCCCAAGAAATTAGAACTCTGAGTTTATTTGTTCATGGAGATAGTCAACCAAACTCGACTGGAGACTTCATTGTTAGATACAAATGATTTTAATCATCTAAGGAGACCCCAATAGCCCTAAAGTAATAGAAAAAAAAAATTCTAAGTTTCTATGACCCTTACACAAGCCAAGGGTATGGCAAGGATGCCTCTGGAAAGGAAAGTAACAAATGGTCCCGCTATAAAGCTAAATCACTCCACAACAATATTATGCTCTTTCTAAGTTGGGAAGCTTCTAATATCCTCTACATGCTTGATAACCCTTTAAGCCTATAAATCATATATTGGGCCAGTTGATTTGGAAAGAAAAAGTTCTTCCCTCTGGACATAGAGAATGATAAGCAATTATCTAATACATCTTGAGTTTGGAGGCCTTATTAGTATGCATGGGAATATAACCATGCAGTTATGATCATTTTAAATCCAGATGGAAGGTCATCCATGAAAAGAAAAGATAGGAAATAAAAATATTAATTTTAAAATTTTTCTAAGTTTTAATCCAAAATATTATTAGAGTAAATATTTTTAAATTAAGATTTTGTCGAAAAAGTTTACCCTAAAGTTCCTATCGTGATCAAACTTAGACAAATCATAGCCATATAAAAGAGTGAGCACATATAAAGTAATAAATCAAGAGCCCCATTATAAAATAATAAGCACGGGCCAGGTGGCTGACAATATTTCTCTAAAAAAAAGAAAAGGGTGGTTAAACCCTGCACATAAATGCAAGCTACTAAATTTATACAATAAAGTAAGATTTAAAATTAAGGTACAATGCATGAAAATTAGCTCCTTATTCTTGTCACGAGATCCATATGCATCAAGCTTCTTGGGAATCGTGCTCATACTTTATTTTTAGTACGAACTTCTAAAGGCTCTAAAATTAAATGTCTAATAAGAAGACTCAATCTGTTAAATAAAACATAGTATAAATACAGGCATGCAATGTATAATGGATCAAGCTCAATGGGAAGGGAGCTTAATAGCATATACATAAGATGTGTCAGCAAACATTATAATTATTTATCTCTTCCTAATTGGATATCACCCCTAAGAGGAAAATTTGCCCTAAAATACTAGTGCTTATCTCTTAAACTTAGAAAAGTATGCAAAAGACACCCAAAGTGTATGGCAACTAGCATAAATTAAGAAATAATAGTTCTGTATGAAAACTCTTAAGTGGCTCTAACTTTAATTGAAAATAGGGGTACAATCATACATCTAAGTGCAAGATGTGTAGTGCAAGAGTTGAAGGGCTTTCCTATACAATCTTGATGGGGCCACTAAGTTGGTCCTATCCAGAGCATCTAAATCAGCTAACGCCCATCACGTTGAGTGATGATTGTTAGCTCGAATTTATGCTTGGAATAATTCTTCAAGATTTATTGATAATAAAATAACTTATATTGTTTTACTAGATAAGCAAAATTGTCGGCACTATTTTTGGTGTGGGGTTTGCCCGTAAGAAGTTGTCGGTCATCGGAATTGAAATCCCGTTGCCCGCTTCGGAAGGACGTTTTTTTTTTTTAATTTTAGTTTTGAAAAAGATGAAGTCAAACTGACCCCATAATTTTTATAGTTTAAATGAAAGAGTGTTTTACCTCAAATCATGTATCTATCCCGAAGGATGAACACAAGAATTGAGGGTGAGGCTCGATCAAATAAACTAGAGAAAGTTATGACAT
>JXCR01119589.1:4517-15735 GCA_002079205.1 Phalaenopsis hybrid cultivar | reverse complement strand
AGTGAAATTTCAGCCCAAAAATCACCATTTTTAACGCCACTGTCACCTTCAACCTCTTGAGTTCACAATTTTCTATGGCTAGGGCATCTAAGTGAATATTTCTTGGTGGAATCAAGTGAAATTTGCTAGATCCAAGTTCCTTGAGATAAGAACTTTAGTTCTGTGCAAAAACTTTGGATTTTTACCATGTATTTTGAGCACATTGGGAGAAATTCGAATATACTATTCATGGTGAAAAATGAGGAAACATCTATGGAAATTGCATCGAAAGTTTAGTTTGTGCTTTTGAAAGTTTAGTTTACTAGTTTAAACTTGATTTTTGAAGATATTTTTGGAATTTATAAAATTTGTAGAATGGCACCAAGAATGAAGAGGAGCAAAGTAAAGAGCCCTTTCGATTTGAGTAAATTTGTTAGTTAGAAGGCTCAAGATCAATACAGTGAAGCGTTTCAATCACGAAAACTGATTCAAGAGCGTTGTTTTAAGAATCCAGGTGAAGAAGTGGAATATCTGATTGTTCACCGATAGTGGGAAAAATTCTGTTGTCTTTCTATTGTTGTCGTTATTTCTGTTGTTAGGGAGTTCTACGCTAACCTCCCTAAGGCTGAGGACGATAGAGTTATGGTTCAAGGAAAGTTGGTACCTTTTTCACTGGAGGTAATCAGCTTGTTGTATCATCCACCACATGACACTTTATGTTTTTATGCAAATTATAGTCTGAATGAGGCAGAGCTAGATGAAATTATTTCTTACTTGACAATTGGGAGAGGACTCTGAAAGATTACTAATGAGAGGAGACTCAACTTCCCAACTTCAAAGTTATGTGCACCTTCAAAGGCCTGGCACTATTTTATTTCTACTCGTCTGCTACCAACAAATCATCTCAGTGAAGTTACAAGAGAGAGAGAGAGAGCGACGTTAAATTATTGTACTCAAGAAGGAAAGCTCATCAACATTGGAGCTTTGATCTATCAAACTATCATCTATTCTGCCACAACTGTTACTACTGTAGGTCTAGGATTCACTTCCGTGATCTTTTCTTTGTATGAGTAGGCTGGAGTTAAATATGATAGTTGGGAAGAAGTATTGTTACTTCTAAATCACATCACTAAGGTGAACGTGAAGACTTATTCTGAGCATTCTATTTTTGGCTCGAGAGCAGGTTTTTTTAGGAGTTATGGAATGGAGGCGTCTGCTTCTTCTACCTCAGCTGCTTCTACATCAAGACCATCTACCTCATGTTCTTCTGGATCTAGAGGTGAGTCTATTAAGACCCGAGACACATTATTACAGAAGATGATGGAAAATATTAACTTTACCGCTGATAAAGTTCAGAATTTAGAGCATTTTGTAGATCATATTGATAAATATAATAGGAGAAAGAGTGGTTATGAAGAGAAAGTCCACTCATCTCTGGAGAGCCTAATTAGAGGTGACCCAGGAGTGCAATTTCCTTCATATCTTTGATATCCTGATTATGAGCCTACATAAAAATGGTATAGCGGTAATGTTGACCTCACTTTTAGTTTAGGTTTAGTTTTTTCCTCTTTAGTAGCCTAAGGTCTAGCCATAGGACTTTCTTATTGACTATTCTTAGAAAACTAGATAAGGAACCCTCACCATTGGAAATTCTACACTCCCCTTTACTCAGCTTGAAGTTCCACATATTGGTCATAACCTCTAGCACTTAGTAGGTGGGGTCACTATGGGGGAAGTCAAAATGAGTCACCCTTAGGACTGTTGGACCTTAGGGTTGACCCTCGGTGTTGGTCTAGGGCTAAGACGCTCACTTACACTCACAATCACTCACAATCCTAAATTGAATTTTCTGGCTTTGGTCCCTTGAAACTTTTGGGAGACTCATGTAGGTGGTCTCCTAGGCCCATTAGCCCTAGGCTAGGGTTTGTCTAATATCACTACAAAGAGGACCCAAAATGGGGTTTCCATTGGTCCATGGCTTATTGATGGTGGTTGGCACTGTAACTCTACCAACATACCGAACCTATCATTTTGCCCCTAAATTCCTCCAAATTACCTAGATACCTTTGGGACCCTAAATTAGGCCAAAATTCCCAAATATACCCAAAATGCCCAACTTGGTCCAAAACTCATTTCAAACACCTTGAAAACACCCAAACTACCCAAAATCACCAAAATTGGCCAAATTACCAAAATACCCCTCCATACCCCAAAATTCCAAAAATTCCAAAAAATCCCAAAAATTCCCAAAAACTCCCACATATTCCCAATTTCATTTTTTTCAACTATCATATGACCCAATTTGGCCAATTTGACCATATTTGATCAAAACCCCCAAATTGTCCTTTATAGGTCGATATTTTCCCCAAATCACTCCAAATGCTTATCAAATTGGTCTCAATTTCACCCAAACTCAATTATAAACTCAAATCCACTATTGATGTGACCAATCAAGACCAAATCCATGCCTAATTGGTCCATGATTTGAACCCACTTTTGAGCTAAACAAAAAACCCAATTTTGGCCCTATAACTTGGTTCCACCAAATTGAACCCATGGCTTACTCCATTTTCCACAATTTGTGTTGAAAAATCTTCATAACATTCCTACACATCTAATTTGACCTTCAATTTGCCTTGGTGAAGCCCCAATTACATTTAATTTCATTTTAAGTCCAAAAATCCCCAATTTTGCCTTAGATTAGCCATGCCCCCAAACTTCACCAAATTGAGGGCCTTAACCACAAAATTTCCACTCTATGTCTTAATGAAAAATATTTAAAACATCTCCCTTGATCATGTGGACCATTCAATTGGGACTCAGCCCAAGGCTAACCCAACCTAGACCCATGTGTAGCCCAACAAGCCCAAATTGACCAAATTTCAAAAATCCCTCAAATTGACTCACCAATTGAGCTCAAAATCACTTCAACCCTTCAAAAAAAATCCTCATAACAATCATCTACACAATTTTGATCAATCAATTAGGCCAATTGACATGGATAACCTAGCCCAAACCAAAGCTTTGATCACTTTAACCCACATTGAACCCATGCACTAAAGATGGCGTAACTACCCCAAAGTCACCAAATTAATGATTCCACAGCCATTAGTTGGACCATATTGGCCAGCCTAAACCTCTTAAAACCACCTAAACTAATACATGGACTAAAGGTCCCCTAAATTAAGGGATTTCATGCCATATTTTCTTAAGCTTAGCATATTTTTTCCAAAACAAAGCCTAAACACATTAAGTTCCAATGACATATTCCGCTGGCTCACCTGACCTCCCTAACCACCTCCTCTGGCTGGCCAACCAGCCTAGTGGCAAGAAAATGGCCAAACTGAGAGACACTTAAATGGGATTAAACCAAATTCAAACCTAGAGACCACATCATCCAAATTGAAGCTTAGAGCCTCTCTGCCCTCCACCTAGGCAGCACATTTCACCCCTCAATTGGCCATGACTGCAAGCCTAAGGCCATTTTTATAAAAAGCTCCCCTCCACTGCCATGAAGAGAGAGCTTAAAATTCCTTTAAGAGACTTCCCCAAATTGATCCCAAAGCCTCTTTGAGTCCTCCTCAGTGCAACCCAACCACCACATTGCCCGAATCCCCTTGCGGGAGCCTAATTTTTTAGCTCAAAACCTTGCCGGAGACGGGACAAAACTCTCCACACCTCTAAACTCCACGAAACTCAAATTAAACTCACCCACACCATCACCACATTGAATGAAGCTAAATCCCTATCAAATCTCACTTCCACATAGCCCCTAGCATAGCTGTAGACCAACACCTGAAATTGGCCTTGGTCGAATTTGGGTCTAGACTTTTCACCATAGTAAGAGGCTTAATCTCTAGATTCTTTCAACCCCAACAAACGTGCTGAAACTCTCTGATCAAAGCTTCCCTTCTCAGAGCCAAGGTATTGAACCTCTCCTTCTCCCGAGCTTATTTTGATTCTCCATTTGGCTTAATTTAATTGCATGATTACCGTATGGATATGTTCGTCTCACTTAGATTAGTCCATAGGATAAAAATGGAAGTGATTTATTTGAGCCTAGGATGAGATCTTAGGGTTTTAGTGTGGACAGTTATAGGATCACTCTATCGCGGACGATGACGGGGAGCAGTTCGATCGCGCGTGTATCGGATGGACGGAGGAGATCGAGCCGGACAGCGTTTCCTTACATGAACCGCGGGCCAAGTCAGCGTCTACATGGATGGCGGCGTGCAACCAGAGTGCGCCACACGTGCTTTTCGAGCTACCTAGGATTCAGTCAGCGCCGCACGTTTAAATAGATAAATAGAGAATTTAAAAAAATCAGAAAATGATCCCTAGCTTTAAAAATTCATATCTTGGTGGAGAAAAATCATAAAAATAAAATAAAAATACCCTCTTGCTCACTAAACCGAGAAGAACAATGTGGAAATAATTTGGAGTCCATTTGATGCATATTTTATTTTTAAATAATTAAACACTGATTTGGATGTTTTGATTCTTCATGCATGTAGTAATATCATCATGGCTTAAAAATTTAGTATGTTGTTGCCTCTATCTTAGGGAACATTCCCTAATTTTCCTAAAGTCAGAGGAGGTCTCTAGACAGAGAATCATACTTTTCAAGTTTATGTGCATTATTTGCTTAAAATAATCTTGGAAATTTGCATGTTACTTAGAAAAATTCAAGAAAATTCTAGAAGTTTTGTGATGACCAGAGAACCTTTACGAAAATTTTTTATGAGCTAAGTCATTCAAAATACACCTAATCTTTACAAACCCTAAATCACTATGATAATTAATTTTGAAAGATACAAACAAGAAAATGACTTTATTTTTCATCTTCACTATTTTTTTAGGATCCAGAGAACTTACCATAAAAATTTCAAAGCATTTTAAGTTCATTTGGTAACTTAAGTTGATTTTTAAAGATAAATAACATGTTTAGCACTAAAATAATTTTTAATAACTAAAATATAACTTAAAAAATTATAAAATTTGGTTTTTTTGAATTCTCTGTGATCAGAGGTATTTTTTAAAAGTAAAATGATATTTAAAATAAAAACTTCAATTTTAGCCTTTTTAAAATATTTAAATAATTAAAAATCCATAAAAATCACAAAGATAATAAAATTCATGGAAATGTTCTAAATTGCTTCCTAAGTACTTATGAATAATTAGAATATTTTTCCTGATTTTCTAAAAAAATGATATTAAATTTTAAAGCTTAAAATTTTTTTTAAAAAAGCTAAAAATGAGTTTTCATTAAAATAATTCCAACAAATCAAATAAAACTTAGAAAAATATAAAATTTTCTCCTCTAGGTTCTTTGACCTTGGGAAGATTTTTTAAAAAGACAAAACTTAATTGTCCTCATTTAAAATATTTTATATTTAATAAATACCCAATAAATTAAAATAATTCTTAAAATTCAAATAAAATTCAAAAAATCTTGAAATTTGGTCCAATGGCTTCTGTAGTCTAGGTCTACCTTCAGTAAAAATTTCAAGTGCTCAGGCTTCACTTTGGTCAAGTTAGAAAATTTTCTTTGAAAAATACTAAAAATTTCAAGGGATTATAATTTACTTTGGTCAAGTTAGGAATTTTCTTTGAAAAATACTTTAAAAATTTCAAGGGATTAGGCTTTGTCTTGGTCAAGTTATGGAATTTTCTTTGAAAAATCCTATTTTTGCATAAAAATAATTATATAAATTAAATTAAATTTTGAAAAATCACATTTTCTCCTCTGATGTCTTAAGTGACCCATGAATGAGATAGAATAAAAATTTCAAAGTCATTTGGATTAAATTTGATAAATTATGAAGTATTAGAGTCTTAAGGGAAAATGTATAATTTTGGAAATTTAGCCTTAATTAACATTTAGGCTTAATTTAAGGAGGGAAATTGGCAATCTCTGATCTTAATCAGTTTATTTGGATGTTTGAAACACAAAGGGGTTAATTGGTAAAAACCAACCTCACTTTCTTAATTAAAAGGATAAGTTAATAAATTTCTAAATTATTAAAATTTGGAAGTTTATTAAAATAAAATGAACCCAGAACTTAGGGGTATAACCTTTGAAGTTAATAATTAATCAATTTAATACCCCTATTTGATTTTCAAATGAAATTCAAATAATGAATCATGACCACCTACAGCTTAACCTTTTCGAAACTAATTAAGACACTCACCTAAGTCTTAGGGCTTAGTAGTGACTTAAGTTAAATCAAGTTTCATTTAAGTAAGGATTAGAAAAGTAAATATCATTGAAAATTAGAACATCTTTCAAACACTACAAGCCCAATTAGGACCAAAATTTGGCTAAGTGTTCCAATAACACTAACTTGCCTCTTTAAGGGTCTTCACCCACATAATATTCAAAATTAAATTACAAATGATAATTACCTTACTCTTAGGGATAAATCAGACATCAACGCTCATTGAGCACTAAGGGTACTTACAGGATGAATTATTAAGCAACATAATAAGTTTAAAAGAACTTGTGATTTTCCATCAAGCAGTAAGAGAGTAGCACGGACCTGCTTCTTTCTCTAGATCTGTTGGATACCTCAGAGATCTACTAAACTTAATATATTTGGCTTGACAACATCATCCTTAATTAAATTTCTAAGGACCCACCAAGACATGGCCTAGGGTTAGATAGGTCGTCAAATTATTACTTCCTTGTTTCATATAAACTGCCTTAACATACCTTTTCAGGTGGTGGAACGAGAAGACTCGTCAGGTACGCTTTTACAGTTTTTTGGCGTTGTCTTTCTTGTACCTTCATACTGTACTTTTGTACCTGCAAATTTGCATGCTAAACAACGACGTCACCCTGCATGAAAACTAAAACTACTAGGAAAGCCACAAAACCAAAATCAAAACTAAAACTAAAATCAACCAAGATAAAATTCACCTCCACAAAATTCAAAATATAAAACAACTCAAAATTTAATCACAAACATCACACAAAACTACAATTGCAACTAAATTAAGATGTCTCTATCAGAGGATCGGGAATCCCTCGGAGGAGGTAACCTATGGTTACTAACGAGGCTTCCCACGGTCTAAATAAAATTATGGAACTCATTAAGTTGAGTTTAGTAAATTCATTTGGACTAAGTGAATCCAATAGAAAATAATGATGCCAGAACGAGGGAATCGTAGGATCCTAACCGGTGTCTCTCTAATCAACTTTAACATGCCCCCATAAAATTTAAAGAACTTCAACCATAGGGCCACTTGATTTGACATCATAACTTGACACACTAGAAAACTCAAACTCGTCGCGGCAAGTAGCTTGGAGCTAGCAAGGTGGGCAGCACGGCCATCTTCAGCAGCAAAACTTGTCTTCCCCAACTAAACCAATCTTCCATCCTTGGATATAAAGAAACAAGGCATAGGACTTCAAGGTTGCTTGCTTATTCAATGAAAATCCTCATCTTATCTTTAGGACTTTGTATAGCCCTGCTATACAATATAAGCTCTAACTCGTCTTAGGATTCTGAGGTTGTCGTCCGTCACGACCTAAACCCTCACATCTTCCAGGTTATTTGTGTGATAGTTTCACACGAATGTAAGCCCTAACTAATAAAATTGGCAAGATGAAACACTTAAATATTTCTCCTCAAAATTGAAGCCAAACATTAGGATAGCTTGGGAAGTCACCGAAGTTATCCTCTGGATCCATGACATACCCCAGTTCTTCCACCTTTGGACTTTACAACAAAATGTTACAAATTTGAACCAATCCCCTTTCGCACCTCTACGTCCGATCTCATTGAAAAGTTCTACCCTTTGAAATTCCTTGAAGATAATATTTCCTAATTTTTATCGACAGTCTTGTGAGGTGACTTTGGTCATTTAAGATGTAATTAACTATAGGGGTTTGCCCTTATAGAAAGCATGTCCGAACCCAACTTAATATAAACCCTATTTTATTTTTTATATTAAATATGGAAACTTGTCGGCAAATACAAAGGTTTTGCAGACTAAACAGATGTCATATATTCCTTAGTTTATTTGATCGAGCCTCTTCCTCAAGTCTTGTGTTTATCCTTTGGGATAGATACAAGATTTGAGATACAGTGCTCTTTCATTTAAATAATGAAAAATATGGGGTCAGTTTGATTTCATATTTTTCTAAAACTAAATATATATAAATTAAAACGTCCTTCCAAAGCAGGCGACGGGATTTTGATTTTGGTAACCGACAGCTTCTTACGGGCAACTTCTCCAACCAAAAATAGCGCCGACAGCTTCTGGCGACTCCGCTGGGGACAAGCTTTTTCTCCATACAAATCAAGAAATATTATCTTCACAGATCGGTAATATGTCCATGTCCCTCTAGGACCAAATTACCCTTCTTTCGTTGGCATACTTGGGAAAGTACGGTTAACTCCTTGGACTTCAGGGCTAGCTGTTCAACCATCTTTCAACAGAGGAGTTCAAAAGGCCATTGAGGACTCTTTAAATTGTTGTGTGGGGTCAGACCCCCAATAGGTGTGTCGGTGGACTAGTTCCACCTGGGCGTTGTCTGCTACTAAATGTGTCCCGCACTGGAATTTGATTTTCTACTTTACCAATTAAACCAAACCGTGTTGTGTTGCGCGCACTTTGAAATTTTTTTACATTAATTAATTTTTACACCTCTTGATTTTTTATTAAACAAGATTTTAAAGTACCCATAAATTAAGACTTGCGCAGTTTTCAGTGCTTGCACTAAAAATTACGATGTTTTTGGCCATATAGCTAACCCTGAAACTTTTTATTTTCAAGCCTGTTGCAATGGCCTACCCAACGTTGACCTTTTCCTGCAACCTGCCAACGAGCCACGAAGCCCGTAATCTCGTTCCTACCATCAAATTCGGAGCCATATTTGATGATCTCGATGTCATCCTCGGGAAAGCCCCATTTGTGGTAATGAAGATCACCGCACCATAAATACAGAAACCGTCTGCAGAATTCAACTTGAATTGCCTTCAAGACTTCCTTGCCTGTAAGAAGTCTAAAACTACTGCCGCCACGACACCCGCCAAATCTGCTATCCTCGTTGCTGCTAAGGGGAAAGGAGTAATGATTATTGAAGATCTAACTGAAGGATTAATTATCCCACCACCCGTGTTTGAAATTGGATCAAGTTCGAGGACTGTACCGCTGACCCAAACTCAAAAGAGGAACTACAACAGAAGAGTTCGGAGGGCCATCAAATCTCAGGCTCCTAAGGAGACCTATTGAGGAGGAGCCTCATCAAGTTGAAGAACTGTTACCAGAAACTTATCCACTCCAACGAAGGAGTAGATTCCATCCTTTGACGGGTACCGATGGATATGAGAGTATCCAGAGAATCACCGCCGCGTTACCATCACTTCATGGACATGGTGAGGAGAGAGAGAAGTTCATTCCTATCACCCGAGTAAGTGAAGTTTTCAAAAAGATAGCTACCAAAGAAGGATGTTCAGTTAGCAAGTTACTTAAATGAGTGGGAGATGCAATTTCCCCTCGCAAGAAGAAGGAAATTTTGAAGGGCGTCAAATCCGCCAGACAGTCTCACAAGACAACTGGAGTGCCACCTACTCGTATCCCCGTTTAGTTTCGTTTAGGGAACAGAGTTGATATTGTAGTAGTTACTACTGATTATATCGCCACGAGGACCGCAGGCCGTTGACCGGTTAAGTCGTGACTGACCAAAGTAAAATATGTTCAGATTTTCGTACCTCTTTTATACTATTTTTAATGATATTACACTTTAAAGAAATGTATTCTTGATGTTTTGTTGCAAGAATGATGAATTAAGGTCAATGGAGGCAAAAGATGCAAAAAGGAGCGAATTTGGAGCAAAAAGGACCAAAATGTGGAGAATTCCACTAGGGCGCCGAGAGTGCCATCGACGCCGCCGACGGTGAACTTTTTCCGAGGCTACAGGACAAAATCTCCAGAAGGCCACCGATGGCGCCATCGAGGCCGCTGACGCNAATTATGGGAACACATGGTGGGTGATGGCTAGTGGCAAGACGAGCAATGATGATAGTGGTAGTGGTGAGCAAAGACGATAGTTACAACACTTGGCTAGGATGTCAAAAATGATAACTTGGGCTGTGTGTTCGGAAAATTATTAAATTAACTAAAATTTGGGTTAATTAAACATAAACTAAAGGGTGAGTCTCAAATACACAAAAATTTATATTACATTTTTTTTAAAAATAATTTTGAGGAATAACTATAAAATTGTGTGTGTTATGTTAAATGATTATATCCGTGATAGGTTTGGTCTTAGATGGTTTGGTCTCGTTAAACGTAGACCATCTGCTGTTCCGATTAAAAGAGTAGATGTTTCATATTCGACTTATATTTAAAAAGAAAGAGATAGACCTAGGAAAATTTGGGCATATTGTATAAAAAATGATCTTAATTTATTAGAAATAAATGAAAATATCACACTAAATAGAACACAATGGAGAAAAAGAATTCATGTAGTCGACCCCACTTAGTGGGATAAAGGTTTTATTTTGTTGCTGTTGTTATATGGCCTAAACTAATCCCAAGGTCTATGTCTATGCCTAGCCAATCATCGAACTAGGAAAATATACAAAAGATCTTCTTGTCACTTTGGGCCAGCAACTCCAATATTGGGACACTCACAAGTAGAGATTAAAGTCATCCTTTCCATTCGACAAGTCAATGTACTATGGATGTTTGAGTGAAAAGGTATTATCATTAAGTGAGATAATGTTAACGTGATTAACTTCTTTGGGAAGTTCATGCAGTATAGAGTTAGTCAAGCCTACCTTCTAGCCCACCCAAATTTTGCAATCCTCCTACAATTTAATAAAGTAGTCTTTTAGCACATTAGCAAAGAATGAAATCGATTTACACATTATTGTGCTGATTTGGCCCTTAAAGAAGAGTTATCCATGAAAATTTTTTTGAGCAACATGCTCTCTTTTTCTTGTTAGACCATATAATAGCTCATTTTTGTATATCTTTGGTAACATTTTGATATAATAATGCAAATACAAAATTTCAAGAACTAGGACATCACTATGAAAAATAAATTGCAACCAACATACATTTACAACAAGATACATACCAACACCACTATGTTACAAATGTAACAACAAAAGTAAAAACAAAGTCAAATGGCTGAAAAAAATTAGAAGATACAACATTCGATGATAAAAAGACTTTCAAAATCTAGTATACAACACACTTTAAAAATGAAGGTTATTTGACATTA
>JXCR01119579.1:63763-77232 GCA_002079205.1 Phalaenopsis hybrid cultivar | reverse complement strand
TATGGCTTGATAACTTCTATCACGGGGTTACATTCACATCAAAATAGGGAACAGAGCCCCGAAATCCCTAATCAAGGGCCTATGGAGAGACCAAGTCAAAATTCATAAAAGGTTAAAACGGCCGAAAGATATTGGGGCAGGATCCGTACAAAGATGTTGGCCCAAAAGCAGATCTGCAGGCCTTTCACATGAAACCTAAGCCAATGACAGGAGCACAAATAGTTACAGATGCACGTGATCGGTTGCTATAGTGGCAAGTGGACGGTGCGGTCCATAAATGGGGGACCAAATACTTACCAGGAGTTAGTTCTTCGTGAAATATTTAAGTGTCATTTTTATTAAAATGATTCCAGTCGCCGCTCATTTATACTATAGATTATCAATGACATTGTTGTCTATAANATATATATATATATATATATATATATATATATATATATATATATATATATATATATATATAGATATATACACGACAAAAAGATATTTAATTTTTAATAATTAAATTAATCATATACAGTATAAAATATCAGAGCCTTATTAATACATTAAAGTAAGGTTTTGATGTTCGATTTGTAGATAAATAAGATTTAGATGGTACTTATGTAAAAGCCATATTTCTTCATAATNATATATATATATATATATATATTCTCTATGAAAGGAATGGCCGGAGCCCTGGTCATCCTTAATTAGCCTAAAAATTCGATTACCACACCCTACACTCGGGGGGAATCGAATCCCAGACCAAAGTGAACTTACAATTAACCAGCAAATGCCCGCCTAACTAATCTGAGTACGCGGCACAAATATACTTACAAACATAATGTTTCATTGAAAAGGGGAAAAAATTTTATGCAGGGAATGGTTGAATTGATGGTGGACTCTGCCATGCCGCTGTTAAGAACATGGGAGAGAAGAGTTGAGGATGGAGGAGGGACAGCAGAGATAAATATTGACGAGGATCTGAAGAGCTATTCTGCAGATGTGATTTCAAGAGCAAGTTTTGGGAGCAGTTATTCCAAAGGAAAGCAAATCTTTCTGAAGCTTTATGAATTGAAGAAAGCTGTTTCTAAGCCAAATCTCCTCCTTGAAATCACTGGTATAAGGTATCCAGCTTCACTTTTCTTAAAATTACATGATCTATTTTGAAATAATAACTATCAAATTATAAAAAGATTTACGTAGATGCCACTCCATTCCTATGTATGTACTAACCATCTTACCCATGCATGAAAAGAAGTGTCTTAGTTTTAAAATGTTAAATTGGTGGTATTTTTTATGTGATGTTATGAATGTAAAAAAGTAAAATGTAGGCGTTATGTATGTTAATACATTGGAATTGGGCAGTATATATATGTAAATACCCCTAAAATCATATATGATTACAAAAAAATGCACAAAAAATTAATTTTTACATAAAACCCCTGAGCATGGTATGCACAGGCATATCCCTACGAAAAGCAACCGAGAAGTGTGGAGACTAAACAAAGAGATCCGTTCCCTCATACTCGAGGTGGTCAGAGAGGGGAGCATCAACGAAGGGCGGTGCTCGCCGGAGAACAATCTCCTTCGGGCCATTCTCAGAAGCGCAACCGACGCCGGCGGCGGCGATGCGGAGGACTTCGTTGTCGATAACTGTAAGAATATATACTTCGCGGGGCACGAGACCACCTCTGTTGCGGCAACGTGGTGCCTCCTACTCCTCGCCCTCCATCCAGAGTGGCAAGAACGTACACGTGCCGAGGTTAAGGAGCTCTGCGCCGGCGGATCACCAGACGCTAACTCCCTCCTCAAGATGAAAACTGTATGGGGCTTCACATATATAATACCGCACAATTCTTATTTACATAAATTCCACTCAAATTCCTATGTATTTATACATATAATATCTAAAGTTCAATTTTTACTCCTATACCACCTTATTTATGCATGAAAATGTGTATTTTATTTTATTTTTAATTTCAAATAATGATATTTTAAATTAAAATATTCACCTCCATTTCCATCACACTGTATAATTTTGTTTGCCTTCGATTTATTCCTAAAATAAACGAGCTTAATTTGAATATAACACATTAATTTTTTTACGAATAAGAAATTGTCCTCGAAGGCATAATTTAAGTTTATTTACTTCTGATCAGCTAACAATGGTGATCCAAGAGGTGCTCCGTCTGTATCCACCTGGTCCAGTAATCTCTAGGGAGGCACTCCGAGACATAAAGCTTGGAACCATTCAACTACCCAAAGGCATCAATATCTTCATCCCAGTTCCCACAATGCACCAAGACCTCGACACATGGGGAGCGGACGCCTACGAATTCAATCCAAAGAGATTCGAGCACGGTGTCACGGGTGCTTGTAGGCTACCCCAAACATATCTGCCGTTCGGTGCGGGACCTCGAACATGCCTGGGCCAAAACTTCGCCATGGTCGAACTTAAGATCGTCCTCGCTCTCATCCTTAAAAAATTTAGCTTCGTTTTGTCACCCAATTATAAGCATTCGCCGATGTTGAGATTAATTGTGGAGCCAGAGCATGGGGTTGATCTAATTGTTAAGAAGGTTTAGTAGTAGAACTACATTTGTATCTCTCAACTATCCGAGTAGAATTTCATAGTTTAGTACCTGATAATATATCTAACATAAGTTTTTATCTTTTATTTTGAAATCAATTTTGTTATAATCAATCTGTTGGGTCATGTGGTTCAATATCATTCCTTTCTTGGGGAGGGTAATTCTTATATATTTACATATCTAACACCTAAAATTTACTTTTTTTTTACATTTTTTAACACCCAAATCTTTTCATATCAAACCAAAAGTACCACTATTTTACCTTTTACAAAGTCAAATACAACTTTTCATGTATAAATAAGGTGGAATATATGTAAAAATTGAAGTTCTGGTGTCCAATATGTAAATACATAAGAAATGAGTAGAATGTATGTAATTTTTCGAAAAAAAAAAATTAAAAAAAAATATTAGCTGACTATGAAACGGTACGCTTGTAGGAATTTTTTTTTTTTAATTTAACACGCCCACATTTCAAAAAAATGAAAATCATATATTATGAGAAATATTTTTAAAAATATATTATACTACTGGAAAATTATACAAATTAAAAAATAACGAATAATATCAACCCACTGTTGAACATCTCTTTGACAAGGAGAGCATCGTGTGCTCTACATGACGATTAAAGAAGCGCACACTTGGCCCCTTCAACTCCATTTTATGGTTTAAACTCAGTTTCTTTGTAAAGAGATGTATAATCCCATCACTGAGTTCTACATCTCACTTCTGATATCAGCAAACGGCTGGGTTCTTACAAAAGCTCATTGTACATGAATAATAATTCATGTTCAGCTCAAAAATAGCTCCTATTCGACTCATTAAGCAAACGAGTCAAACACAAACATTTTTTATATGAATTTATAAAGAAATTTTGTTTGAACATGCTCTGAGCATTTTTGACTAAAATTAATTAAATAATTAATATTATTGCAACTTTTTTTTTTTTGGTGCTGCCTTTGAGCCTAACACAAACGAACAAGTCATTCATGAGTCATTTCTAACAATATTATTTCAAATAAAAAAAATTTCGGGCTCACTCAAGCCAGGCTCATTTAAACACCAAGCAACAACACCTCAACACTCGAAATCACAACATTTGTCTGTATTCATACGAGTCATCACTAAATAAAAATACTTCACCATAACGTTTTGATCTCTGGTATTCCAAAACCAACTCCGCAGTGCTAAATTTATATATATATATATATCAAAATATGAAGAGAAATATTCTTGTATGTACTCAAAGATTAATACATAAAAGGTTGTCTCTGCCTACCTTTGTATTGTCTCTCTTTTCTTTCTTAGCTTTATTTGTCGATATGGTATCAGAGCCACTACCTAAAGGCCACCTAAAACTAAAAATTCGGCAAAGCCCTCTCCCAAAAACACCATCTAACCAATGAGCCTTCACTTCCTACCAGTTTCTCCTCAACCACATATCACGCCCTAACACTAATAATACTCTTACCTATCATTCAAACCTACTCAAACTAAAAAACACCACCATTCTCCCTCAGCACAAATTAGTCATCAAAAACATCATAAGCACGCAATTAACTCCTGAAAACTACCCAAATTGAGAGTCTCAAATCCTGAAGATGTTAAAGACCTTTGGATTTGGGCTACCAAGATGCCTCTACAACTCAAACCACCTCCCATATAGGTGCTCGACAGCACACTTCAGCTAAATCATGACTGCAACCTTTGGCTTATCATTGATCAACATTTAGCCGCAGCAGCCTACTCGACAAACTCCCCCTCATCTCCCATATGTTCTTAACCTAGAATCATGTCATGAAATATAGCTCACCATCGACACTAGCTTCAATCCACAAACCATTCCCACATCATTCAACTCAGAAACGAATTATACAACCTTTCAATGAAAGATCGTTATATGCCCAATATCTCTCCATAACCAAATCCAAGGTATATGACATAGCCTCAGTAGGAGCAGCTCTTAATTCAAAGGACATCATTCACTAAATGGATTACCCGCCACCTAGCAGGCCATTAAGACAGCCATATGCACAGACCTACAACCCTTAAGCTTGGATGACCTCTGCTCCACACTTTGTAGTGAGAAAACAAATATCTTCATCAAAGCAGAACGTAAACTCAATTGGCCACTCAAAAACACCGCTCTACCGTCCATTTGTGGTTGCAGACACGGTTCTCACAACCATAACAGAGGATGAACTTCCACATGAAACCAACCACCGCCAAACCCCAGAAAATGATCAACCTCCATGTCTGTTACCTACCAAATCTGTAATAAATCAAACCAAACAAACAAGAACAAATAAACCAACCGAAAAATCCTCCATGGGAAATCTTATAATAGACTATATGCNTATATATATATATATATATATATATATATATTCTCTATGAAAGGAATGGCCAGAGCTATTATACAAGCCTCGGTCATCTCTAATTCGCCTAAGAATTCGAGTACCACACCGTACACTGGAGGGGAATCGAACCCCAGATCAAAGTAGACTTACAACTAACAGGCAGATGTCCGACCAACTGATCTGAGTACGCGGCACAAATATACATATAAACATAATGTTACATTGAAAAGGGGAAAATTTTTTTTCCAGGGAATGGTTGAATTGATGGTGGACTCTGCCATGCCGCTGTTAAGAACATGGGAGAGAAGAATTGAGGATGGAGGAGGGACAGCAGAGATAAATATTGATNTATTTACATATCTAACACCTAAAATTTACTTTTTTTTTACATTTTTTAACACCCAAATCTTTTCATATCAAAGCGAAAGTACCACTATTTTACCCATTACAAAGTCAAATACAACTTTTCATGTATAAATAAGGTGGAATATATGTAACACGCCCACATTTCAACAAAATGAAAATCATATATTATGAGAAATATTTAAAAAATATATATTATACTACTTGAAAATTATACAAATTAAAAAACAACGAATAATGTCAACCCACTGTTGAACATCTCTTTGACTAGGAGCCGGGCGAGCATCGTGTGCTCTACATAACGATTAAAGAAGCGCACAATTGGCCCCTTCAACTCCATTTTATGGTTTAAACTCAGTTTCTTTGTAAAGAGATGTATAACCCCATCACTAAGTTCTACATCTCACTTCTGATATCAGCAAACGGCTGGGTTCTTAAAAAAGCTCATTGTTCATGAATAATAATTCATGTTCCGCTCAAAAATAGCTCGTGTTCGACTCTTTCATCAAGCAAACGAGTCAAACACGAACATTTTTTAGATGGATTTATAAGGAAATTTTGTTTGAACGTGCTCAACGCATTTTTGACTAAAATTAATTAAATAATTAAATAAATAATATTATTACAACATTTTATATTGTATTTAAAAAATGTTAAATATTATTATTTTATTTTATGTTTTTTGTGCTGCCTTTGAGCCTAACACGTTTAAATTAACAAACGAACAAGTCATTCATGAGCCATTTCAAACAAGTATATTTCAAATAAAAATAATTTTGAACGAGCCAAACATTACCAAGCATTAGGCTCACTCAAGCCAGGCTCATTTAAACACCAAGCAACAACACCTCAACACTCGCAATCACAACATTTGTCCTGTATTCATCCAAGTCATCACTAAATAAAAAAACTTCACCATAATGTTTTGACTCTGGTATTCCAAAACCAAGGGTCCGTTTGGGGCATCTTATAAGTGCGGGCGGCGTTTTCACGTTTTGAAAACGCCGCCGTACCGTTTGATTCACGCGTTTCGTCAGTTTATCTGAAACTGCGTTTGGGTTTTTACACTAAGCGCAGGCCGCGGGTCGACCCCCGCGGCCTGCGGCCCGCGTTTCNGATCCGTTCCCTCATACTCGAGGTGGTCAGAGAGGGGAGCATCAACGAAGGGCGGTGCTCGCCGGAGAACAACCTCCTTCGGGCCATTCTCCGGAGCGCCACAGACGCCGGCGGCGGCGATGCGGAGGACTTCGTTGTCGATAACTGTAAGAATATATACTTCGCGGGGCACGAGACCACCGCTGTTGCGGCAACGTGGTGCCTCCTACTCCTCGCCCTCAATCCAGAGTGGCAAGAACGTACACGTGCCGAGGTTAAGAAGCTCTGCGCCGGCAGATCACCTGACGCTAACTCCCTCCTCAAGATGAAAACTGTATGGGGCTTCACATATGCAATACCGCACAATTCTTAGTTACATAAATACCACTCAAATTCCTATGTATTTATACATATAATATCTAAAGTTCAATTTTTACTCATATACCACCTTATTTAAGCATGAAAATGTGCATTTTATTTTATTTTTAATTTAAAATAATGATATTTTAAATTAAAATATTCATCACCATTTCCATCACACTGGATAATTTTGTTTGCCTTCGATTTATTCCTCAAAAAAACGAGCTTAATTTGAATACAACACATTAATTTTTTTACGAATAAGAAATTGTCCTCAAAGACATAATCTAAGTTTATTTACTTCTGATCAGCTAACAATGGTGATCCAAGAGGTGCTCCGCCTGTATCCACCTGGTCCAGTAATCTCAAGGGAGGCACTCCGAGACATAAAGCTTGGAACCATTCAACTACCCAAAGGCATCAATATCTTCATCCCAGTTCCCACAATGCACCAAGACCTCGACACATGGGGAGCGGACGCCTACGAATTCAATCCAAAGAGATTCGAGCACGGTGTCACGGGTGCTTGTAGGCTACCCCAAACATATCTGCCGTTCGGTGCGGGTCCTCGAACATGCCTGGGCCAAAACTTTGCCATGGTCGAACTTAAGATCGTCCTCGCTCTCATCCTTAAAAAATTTAGCTTCGTTCTGTCACCTAATTATAAGCATTCGCCGATGTTGCGTTTGNTCGGAAAAATCTGCATTGATCGGCAATGCTTCGGGGGCATGTATAAAACTTCCGACCATAGCTATGTGCCTGCCGTGAGGTCAAAAGTGTGGTTTGCAGGCCACAATGACAAAGCACTGNCATATATATATACATACATATATATACATATATATACATACATATATATACATACATATATATACATATATACATACGTACATATATACATACGTACATATATACATATATACATATATACATATATATATACATACGTACATATATACATACGTACATATATACATACATATATACATACGTACATATATACATACGTACATATATACATATATACATATATATATATATACATACATACATATATACATACATATATATATATACATACATATATATAGATATATATACATACATACATATATATACATATATATACATATATANCCTTCTAACATCAACTCGAAATAAAATAAAATATTATTTTATTATTCTCTCACTTATTTTTATTAGGAAAAAAAAGTCTTGAAGGAAGAACAAATTTTAAAATTCCTGAATTTGTTTTAATTTCAGTGCAATATATAAGTTAATTGATTATCTATTTATTGTTACAATCTTCTCAAAATAAATTTATTTATTTTTTTATAATTATCATACTTAAATTTAATTAGGATAAGTCTTCCATGTTCATGGACTCGACAGCTTTTCACTTCATATTCCGATGGACTTATCATCTAAGCCCAAAAGGCCGAGCTAAGGTCCACAGTTTTTTATGAAAGCCCACTTAATCTATCCACAATAAAGGAAAAAAAGTTGCAATTATTATAAAAATTTCGGGGCTCAAGTTGCATTTTTTCTCACACTAGTGATAAAAAAATATAAGTCAATATAATTATATCTTTGAACAAATATAAGGGAGAGACCATTTATAGAAGGATTTACAAGCATATCACTCAATTCCTAAATATTTACATATCTAACACCTAAATTTTAATTTTTACATACATACCGTCTTATCTATGCAGAAGAAAGTGTACTTCGCTTCTAAAATGTTAAAGTGACATTATGGGTGACTTATAATTGTAGAAGGTAAATTTTAAATATTAGATGCTTAAATACATAAGAATTCGGTGGTACGTATCTAAATGCCCCTAACTTATAACTATTATGTCAATATTTCATATTTTTTTTATCAAATTTGTAAATAGTAATTGAACTTCATTACTTTAGTTGTAAAAGTGATTAGTATCTCTCAATAAATTCCTAAAGAAGTTGGAGGTTCATTTCTTTGAATTGGGTATATTAGGTTCTCCATTGTTGTTTTATTCGTGGCTTCTATTTCAATAACCTTTTTTCTTTCTTAAGAAAATAAACTTTTTCAATATTTCATATATATATANTTTGTGGCTTCAATAATTTTTTTCAAAGTCAAAAAAGGCAAGTAGACCCATCTTTCAATCACATAATTCATATGAAAATCCACAACATCAATGTAAGTCATTGTAGTCAATATAAGGAGGCAGCTAGAGCATGTGGCTATGTTTTTTTCTTTATTTTACAATTATAATATTTAAATACTTAGTGCCGCATTCCCAGGTTAGTTGTTAGAGCATCTGTTTCGGCGGTGTAAGTCCCCTCTGGTTTGAGATTCGAATCCCGCCTCTGACGACTCTTATCTTAAAGAGGGGGTACTCGAATATTTAGGCGCATGGGTCGCCCTCAGATCTGATGGGAGTTAAGCCAATAGGGTGAAGTACGGACCTCACACTTTGACCTATTCTTTTAAAATTATATATATAAAGGATTTTTTCCTAAAAATTTCTTATGACTTATTTGTTTGCTTGAAAATAAATTAATTTGTGAGAGATCATGAAATTTCTCAAATTAAGGATTTGGCTGAATGACCGTGTTTGATTAGCTCACTTTATATGTAATGCCATGTTACGTGTCAGAATATTCTCAATATCGATGACATGNCAATAGGGTGAAGTACGGATCTCACGGTTTGACCTATTCTTTTAAAATTATATATATATATATATATAAAGGATTTTTTCCTAAAAATTTCTGATGACTTATTTGTTTGCTTGAAAATAAATTAATTTGTAAGAGATCATGAAATTTCTCAAATTAAGGATTTGGCTGAATGACCGCGTTTGATTAGCTCACTTTATATGTAATGCCATGTTACGTGTCAGAATATTCTTAATATCGATGACATCACATAATATGATTTATTGATGCGTCTTATGTTAATGGGACGGACCAGAAGGATCCAATTTGTATATGTTAAGAAAAAAAAAATCATTGCAGAGATACTAACAAGAAAAATCANTACAAATATGGGTCATCCCAAAAGTAAAATTTTGCATCGTGGATAAACTTCTTGTCTTGTTGTTTTGTCAACTCATATGGTAAAATATCACTAACAATGTAGTTTACAATATCAACATACCATAATATTTCTCATTTTTTAACAGCATAAGAAAAAAAAAAATCATTGCAGGGATACTAACAAGAAAAATCACATTGAGCTCATGCCCAGCCCGACAAATGGCAGGCAAATTGTGCTTGATGAGCTAACAAATCAAACTCAAGCCGGCCNAGAAAAATCACATTGAGCTCATGCTCAGCCCGACAAATGGCAGGTAAATTGTGCTCGACGAGCTAACAAATCAAACTCAAGTCGGCCCAGATTAACTCGTTAGTTCACGAGTCGGATCATTTTAAAAAACATAAATACAAAATATNAGAAAAATCACATTGAGCTCATGCTCAGCCCGACAAATGGCAGGTAAATTGTGCTCGACGAGCTAACAAATCGAACTCAAGCCGGCTCAGATTAACTCGTTAGTTCACGAGTCGGATCATTTTAAAAAATATAAATACAAAATAAGTTTAAAATATAATAAAATTCAGGACTATTTATAGCTCTTTGATAATATTTATATTTGTTTATATTATATCAAATAAATTTTTATTTTTTTTTACCTTGATTGATGAGAACATAAATGTAGCCCTATGAGGAGCTAAGTAATAGAATATACTACAAGAACGAAAATGTGTTTTATTATAACACTAAATTAATATTGTTTTATTTGATCTTCCACACTAGATAAATTTAATGCTCAAGTTTAGGGTAGTTCGAGTTTGACGCGACTCGTTCACAATTGCACGTCTCAACTAGGCCAATGTAACGGTAATAATAAATAAGCTTCTCAATAATTTTTTTTATTTTCTCAGTGAATTTGAATTCAGATGCACGTATGTATACTTTGACAGTTGTAACGATAAAGGAACCAACATATTACAACTACCTATCACTACATGAAAAGAAGCTAAAACTGACGACAAAACTGATAACCTCAATTGCATCAGACAAAATGTTGTTTTTTCCGATGGCTTATGATTTGAGTTATTTGCGATAACATAAATACATGACAAGTCATTACTTATCAACAGTAATATTTTTTCCGACGGTTTTAATTATTACTGACACATTAAACCGTCGGTTCGAAGCAAATATTAATTGCTGAGCATATTTCATTGGTTATCCTTGAACCCACCAATTGGCGGGGTATTAATCGACGTATTTTTTAATAAACGACAAAAATTTCCGTCGTTAATAGTTTTAATAACCGACGAATTTAAAGCCATTTATTAGCCATCAGAAATAATTCATTATATCGCCAAAATCGCGGCCCTCCCCCTCTTGCCCTAATCATCTTCCTCGCTTAATCCTCTCTCCTCGAAGTCCTCTCCTCCCCAAAACCCTCGCTTCTCCCTCCACCCCCCTCTTTGTTTCGTCCAAAACCATCGCACACGTCATCGATACCTCGCAAGATAGTCGCAACAGAAGCTAGTTGGGAATGCATTGACGGGAACGCTGCTTATAGTGATAGGAAAGTCCCATTTTTCTCCTCCATCCACTCCTCTCCTTTCTAAAATGATCGAGGAAGGTAAATTCTCCTCTTCATTTTCATTTTTATTTTCATTTATTTGGAAGAATGTGTTTAGGGTATAGATACTAGAAAGAGATTTGACAAAATATTGTCCTATTTTCATTGGATTACATCAGGGATTGACTTTAAGCTCATATGTTTGCTTCAGTTAGGGATGCTCTAACTAGACATTTACAGAAGGATGTACCTTCCTGTATGCTTTTCACTGGTGATATCCTTCTTGTGGATAAGACAATAGAAAGAGTTTAAGCAAAACTTAAATTTTGGAGGTCGATATTGGAGTCTAAAAGCCTTCGTTTGAGTAGATCTAGAACTAAATACATGAATATAAAATTAGTGGTAGTAGTTCTAGTGGTAGAGATGTAACTACAGGTGATCAAATCATTAAAAGGTGTGAACGATTTAGATATCTTGGGTCTCTTGTTCAAAGTTTATGTGCTATAGATGAGGATATAATTAGTAGATTTCAATTTGGTTGGTTGAAGTGGAGGAATGCATCTGACCTATTGTGTGATAGAAAATACTACTTAGACTTAAAGAAAAAATTTATAAGATGGTGGTGATACCTGCAATGTTCCATGGCACAGAATATTGGCTTTTTGATTAAGGGGTTGTGTGGTTGAAAGCAATGTTTAGTTTGAATGGGTTTTAATAAGTTATGCAAATCCAGAATTACCTAATCCTGAGCTATATGCCAAATCCAGAACAAGATTTAGTTTGAAAAATAATAATTGCTCAAAAATTGATTCTAAGTTTGACTAGCACTTAAAACTTGAATTGAAATAAAAACACTAAGGTATGAGCCAAAATTTTGGATTAGATTTATTTGAAATCTACATATCAAAATTATTTGGAACCATCATCATCTGAACTCGAAGTAGGGTCACTTAACATCTTAGTAATGTTAATTCTACCGAAGAACATTAAATGCCAAACATTGACTCGTAATTAATTAAGTCGCCCTCTAATAGTGTATGCCTGTAGCTACATCAGCTCTCTCAGAGATATATCTATTTTATATTTTGTCTCCAAGTAAAAAAGCTAACCGCAGACACCATACGGATCACTGGCTTTACACTTGTACAGAAAATGCGAACGAAATATACTCATGAATGAGTTGGTGTAGCTATGATAACAACAAGATTAGAGATAAAATATTGATAAATGTTCATCGATTATCAATCTTCGACAGACCTAACAGCCTCAATAGGCTATTAAAGTTCTGATTTTGAGCTTAACTATTGTTGGCTCTGAAGAAATCTGAGTCAAAATTAAAATCAATCAATTTTCAAGCATTAATTGTTGTTACGTATTAAGAAAAAAATAATTTCAAAGGTTTATTTAGACTTCATGATGTCTCTTTATATTATTGTCTGCAACTGTAGCTACTTCAAACCTATCATAGGTATATTTGTTTCGTATGTTATTTCCAACTATAAAACCAATCATAGAACTAAACATTCTCATCACCGCAGCTCTTTACATATTTGACTGCATGAAGTGCCTAAAAATGTACTATTTTTTATGCTATATTTTATAATGATATAGCAATTTAAAGAAATATTTTCTTGTTTTTTTGGTTGTAGGTACATTAAATTGAATAATTTGGAGTGAGTAGAGCAAAATGAACAAAAATGGACCAAACGGAGCAAACCGGAGCAAATCGGGCCAAATCGGGGCACACCGGAGGCATGGGGGCCAAAAACAGGGACTTAAGTGCTTGTGCCCAGTGCTTAAGTGCCCAAAATGGTGCTTAGGCGCCACCAGACAGAGAGGATGGCGCTTAAGTGCCCAAATCGACGCTTAAGCACTAAAAACAGTTTTCAACATATCTTCTAGAATATACATCAAATTTGGACAATTTTTAAAGCGGTGCTTCGTGTGTCTTTAGAGGAATTTGTTGAAACTAATAAAAGAGACTTTTTAGAAGTATTTGGAGTGGTCATAAGGAGTTTTGAAGAGGCACATGTGGCACCTTTTGGAAGATTCAATGAATATGAACATTTCTTAAGAGACACTTAAGAATCTCTTAGGAAATTATAAATAAGGCTTGGAAATTTTTTTAA
>JXCR01119579.1:41267-60842 GCA_002079205.1 Phalaenopsis hybrid cultivar | reverse complement strand
CAAAGGAGGCTGGATGCAAATTTTGTAATTCTTTTACATTCAAACCTTAGAACAGGACAAGTAAGAGGCAGAAAAGTTTCGTTCAAGTAGCACTTTTATCTACCACTTATTCTATATATACAGAGGCTATAAAATTTTATGTGTAATGCTCCACATATAACGTGACATTAAAGCAGGCCAGGGGAAAACAAATCAATGAGTCTTTTAGCTAATAGGGAGGCATTAAAACCTTTTGATCTCTCATATCCTAAGTATGATGTGGAGGCACACAAAATATGGCTAAGTTTATGCTCTGACGGCTTCACACCATACGATCAGACAACACCATCCTACTCTTATTGGCTGGTGATTGTTATACCATACAATTTGTTACTTGAGTATGCATGACAACCTTGTTCTTCTTCCCGACACTGATTATGCTTGGTCCTAGTAGCCTACAAGAAGGATTGATGTATATTTTCAGTCATTCATAGATGAGCAGTAAATTTCTTAGGAAATAAGAGTCAAGATGCACAACTTCTCCAGGAAACATAATTTCCTTATGAAAGCAACATTAATGTGGGCAATAAGTATTTTTCTTCCTATTAAATATCATCTAAGGCATTTACACTTCAACATGACAGAAAAAATTCATGGTTTGATTATCACTATATGTTTCTAGATGCTGAACAACTTTTCAGGAGGAACATGAATGCATTCAGAAGAAAAAAGTTGAAAGATCCTCACAACCTCCAAAAATATATGGGAAAGATATAATGCAGATTGTTAGTGGTATTCCGAAGATTATTTTATGCCCTAACCTTTCTTCACATCATCCATCTAAATTTGGTGTCGCTCATAATTTGACAAAAAAAAATTAATTTTTTGGGATTTGCCTTATTAGAAGTATAACATGATTAGACACAATTTGGATGTCATGCACATAGAAAAAAATTTCTTTGATAATATTTTCAACATTGTAATGGATGTTAACAAAAAAATAAAGGATAAAGTTATAGATCAAAGAAAATACTGTCGATAAGCTCATTAAGCCCAAAGAAAAATATTCCCTCATTGTATCCCAACAGAGAATAATTTGTGAGTGGCTCTAATACCTGAAATTCCCAAGTGGGTATGCTTCAAATTTTAGCTATTGTGTTGATGTGGGTGCTGGAAAAATTTTTGGAATGAAAATTCATGACTGCCATATTTTCTTACAAAATTTAATGTGAAATACATTTGGCTATTTGCCGAACAAAGTCCTTAATCCATTGATTGAAATCGGTGTGTTGTTTAAAGAACTATGTGCAGCTCGTTTGAAGCTTGGTGACATAAGCCAGCTAGAAGCAATCATTTATGTAACATTTTACAAGCTTGAGAGAATATTTTTGCCTAGTTTCTTTGACTCGATGGAGCATCTACCTATACATTTACCCCATGAGGCAATAATTGGAGGTCCAGTACAGTACCATTGGATGTATCTGTTTGAGGCTTAATTACATTGGGAGTAGATATTAGTCACCCATTTATAATGAATATTGACAATTTGTACTGAGCAACATTTATTTTTTAGATTTTTAAATAAATTGAAGAGAACTTTGAAAAATAAGGCCTGACCAAAAGGATTGATATGTGAAGCATATTTACTGCAAGAGACAACGACATTATGCTCCTAGTATTTCACAAAAGAAGATTCCACGAAAGAGTCATTGGGTTTGGTGCCACCATCGAACCCTTCAGCAGTTAGGCGAAGCATCGAGGAGGTTCACATCGAGTTACCTTAATGACCAGGAACTTCAAGTAGCGCACTTTATGTTATTCTCAATTGCGATGAAGTACAACTCTTTATTGAGTAAGTCATTTTTCTTGATAATTTTTAACTCATTTATCTGAAAACTATCATGATTAACTATTTCAATGATATTTCAATGTATGAACATTTAAGTCATGGATTCGTTAAATTTAGTTGAAGACGATGACATGAGCATGGAGATCGAGATAACTTCCCCAATGGTTTACAACGTATGTGAGTTAAAATTGACATATTCATTCCTCATGCGACATGAGGCTTTTCATTAACACAAGATTTTTTATGTATAAAGTAATAGATTCATGATTACAGAAATGGAGTGACAGTTCAGAGGTTGATAGATCTTGCTTGGGAACCTACGTGCATCATGAAAATCTAGCAAATTTACGATGTAAATGGGTGTAGGTTTCATACAATATTCTGCTCTAAAAGAAAAAAATTCTTTTAATTCCGATGTTTGTGTTAAAGCTTATGATAAGTCAATCAACGAGATAACTATCAGGAGATTCTGGAAGAAGTTGTTGAACTATCTTATTCGGGATCTTTTGAAGGAAGTGCATTCCTATTCAACTGTACTTGGTTTAATCATGTTCCTAGTTGTGGAACAAGGGTAAACCAACTATATAATATCACAGAAGTGAAAGTGACTAGAAAATATGCTACATTTAATTCTATCATTCTAGCCCGATAGACGAGTTAGGTTTGCTATCTTTGATATCCACATAGAGCAAGAGATAACATTGATTGGGCGGTTGTCATTTCGAGTAAACCAAAATCCACCATAAATGATTTTGGAAGATTTTGAATGTGTAATCGCCATTATTGTTGGTTCATATTATTTTGTTGTGAGATGTAAGGCTCGAATCAAGGTCATGTTGTAATCACCACTGCTTGTTCATTCAACCATATTACTAGATTGAATGAATTATTTGGAAGTATTAGGTTCTAAAGCTATTCACGGCTGTTGGCATCATTTTTTGATGTCACTAATGTAGGGTGCCCACCTACATGACTCGGGATAGCTTACGGTCTGTTCGTAGCCATCTGATAGTTTAAACACCCACCTGAGACCTTTCAGCATGTGTTGAAGGGCAAGTTGCCAGGGTCATTTTGCTCGACTTTGGCTTTCGCTTAGGAGAAGGCCGATCGACATTTTGCACGTCGGACGACTCCGATCGGGGCAAAAAATCATATTTGTTGTGCCGCGCACGAAAATTGACTCGAATTGGCCCGATCTCTAGTTAGCCAGATGAGCCCGGACGAAGAAACAGACTACGCGATCACGTTCGAAACGTCGAACTTACTTAGAAAGGACATTCAATTTGCTACGACTTTGCGGGCGAGCCTAAAATGTGCGAATTATTATTTTTTAGCCCGATCGCTGAAAAGGTGGTCCGAGCGGCCTCAACGACTCTGAATGACAAAACAGACCGCGCGAGCGTGTCTGAATTGTTGATTCCACCTAAGTAGGACATTTATTACGCCACGATTTCGTGGATGAATTAAAAAAATATGAAAATTATCATTTTTGGCCTGATATTCCAAAAAAGTTGTCCGGACGACCCCGAACGGCGAAAAGGACTGCGTGGATGCGTCCGGAACGTCGGCTTTAGTCTGAAAAGATATCTCTTTCGCCGCGAGGACGTGTACGAATAAAAAATACATAAACGATAATTATATAATAATTGTTATTATAATATAATACAATATATTATATAAAATTATTATATATATTATCATATACGAAAAAAAAAGANAACTCTTCGCCATCGAATATTTTGAAAATGATTTTCACAATTTTTTCAAAATTTTGGGATGTGAAATTTAATTATTTTCTCTGTATATTAATTATAAATTTATACAAATGCTTGCAAAAATATATGAAACACTATCAATAGATTGAAATGTCAATGAAGACATAAATTAGAAAAAAAATTACTAAATTATTTCTTATATTTATAAAATATTCAACATCAAATTAGGTTATATAAATTAAGTAATTTTTAATCCAAATCTTTTATTTCTAGCCTTCTAATAAAAAAAAAGTCATAAGAAAATCAATATTATAGTCTCAAGATTCATGAAACATAGAAGTAGTTTGCTAGTTCCCAAGTACAATCGCCAGTTATGATCAATTTTGGTCAATTAGGTATGAAAATGTATTAGGGACTGGACCAAACTATCTATAAGACTAATCCAAAGCTAAACCGATTAGACTAGCTAGTCCAGTCCTATTTTCAAAACCACAAAATATGCTTCGACGTGATGAATCTAATGGGGCCCAATTCTAAATGATCTCAAAAAGCTAGCAATAAGAATAATTAAACTTTTCTAAAAAGTATGTAAAATGAACAAATCATCAAGTTGATTCGAAAAAATTTTAGAGCACGTAGATCTGAATTTGTTTGGGTGCAACTACACCTTCAAAACCAAAAAAATACATCATGGACCCTGCCTCCTTCCTCCTCACTCCAAACTTTAACCATAGAAATTCTCTATATGAGCTCCTCGCCATCACCTACACCCAATCTGTCATTGCTAATCATGCAAGCAAATTGAATAGTCCATACTACCTCTGGAAAACTCTAATCATGAGCAAATGTATTGGCCAATGAATTACGAGAAAATACTTCGGTTTGTGCACAATTAGTAAAAGGAATATTGGAAAATTTAAACTTCTAAAAGTAATCATAACCTCCATAGGCAACGAAGTTATGAGTTGTTCACAGCACTAGATTGCTCTCAACAACATTTCACCACAAAAATGAAGGCATTTTGCCATTGTTTTATGTCAGCCCTACATGTCATCCATACACTTTCTTAAATTATTGTGGCTCGCAAAGACATCTAATTAATGAATTATCAAAGAGATACATTTTCCATTATTAAGACAAACAAATCGATACCAAGATAATGACCAATCATCATTGTCTTTTGGTGTCATTAGATACAGCCTATGTTCCAAGTCTTATTCCGGGCTATCCAAGCATCTAATTTTGATGCATCAACTCTATTGCGCTCAGTGCTAAGGGCTTCAAGATAATACATTTCGTTCATCAATGAAAAGCTTCATCCCCAGTGGCCATTATTGCACCCCCACCAAACTATCAATGTCGATTGTTGGCCTAGCACCCGGCCCAATCATTGTATGGCAAAGTTGATGAGGATTGGCCAGAGGTAAAATTATCCAATCACTTTTTTAATAGTGGAAGGTACGATCTAGTGGATTCATTNCGCTTCTCTGTGGTATCAATATTGTGGTTTTAAAAAAAGTCCTATATTACTTGAAACGATACACATACTTGCATAGTACCCCTAGTGTAGATTATTTTCTAATTTTTTTAACTTTTTGATTTTTACAATAGTCGCTAAATATAAATTGGGTCAAGTCAGTGGNCGCTTCTCTGTGGTATCAATATTGTGGTTTTAAAAAAAGTCCTATATTACTTGAAACGATACACATACTTGCGTAGTACACCTAGTGTAGATTATTTTCTATTTTTTTTAACTTTTTGATTTTTACAATAGTCGCTAAATATAAATTGAGTCAAGTCAGTGACCATCTTTTGGAAGCTAAATTACTATGTGATTGAGGATCGGGTCAGTTACCATATCACTTAGTTGATTAAGATTAACATGTCTTGGTTCGACAAGGCTCGTTTGTCCAATTTTGCTAAGTTGGGGCTACAAATCGGCTCTTGTTGATCTTCGATCATCCTTACTTGCTTCGATCAACTTAAGTCTACTGGTCGGCTACTTTGGTCCGGTTGTCAATTATTGACCCCTACATGAGAAGCTTCTATCGCTAAGATGAGACTAAGTTGTTAGGTAGAGAGTGAACCCTTGTAATCTGATAGGTAGCTCACCCCTCAACAAAAAGTTCTTTGGGATCTTTGTTAAGTATATCGTAATATATCTCTTAGCCTCTTGATGAAGAGTCTCGACCCTTATGAGATTGTTGGTGATGTTGAGGCGAGTGTTGGGCTGGTGCCATCTTTCGACTTGATAGGTTTTGGTCATTGACTTGGAAGGCTTACGTCTGGTTGGCTTCAAGTCTTGGTTGAAAGGATTTTCTTTAGGACAATCAAGTACTTTGATCTTCCAATGATGGGATTTTTGGTTTTCCTTCTTGGGTCATCAATGGCCTTACTTTCATGTCTCCTAATCCGTTGGATTTCATTGAGATTCGTGTTAACACATTTTTGATGTACAATACTGATGTGTTATTTTTTATGCGATAGTAAAAGTTTGAGAAGTATGTAAATATGAATGTTTAGGTTTAGATATGTAAATACATAAGAATTGTGTGGTATGCATATTAGTGCCCACCTTTTTAAAATAATGCTTTAACAATGTTTGGATTTTTTCGGATCATAATTTTAACAATGTTAAATTTATCTGTAAAAGGTTTAACCATTTTAAGAATAAGAATAAAGTCTTATTTGAATTGAATAAAAACCATTTTCAAATGAAGTATTAATTATGTTAGAACTATGCTCAAATAAATATCAACTGTTTAATGAAATAGTATTTTATTTTGGAACAAACTAGATTTGATTATAAGTCAAACATGTTGAAGCATGATAAAAAAATATTTAAAATTAGGTTTAAATATGTATGTAAACATATTTTAAAAAATGTTGTATTATGGTTCAAAAACATACTTAAATAAGATTTATTATTCAAAATTCAAATTCATAACCCTTTACAACTAATAGGTCCAGGAAAGTTTGATCTCTTAGACTCCTTTTTACGCAGTTCTTTGTAGACATAGGATGATCATCTTCCAGACAATCTTTTGTTTGATCCTTTCAATTGACATTTTAGTGTCTCAAGTTTCCTAGAACCTCTAAATTTCTAGTCAAATTGAACTTGAAATCTCTATATTTTGAGTTCCATTAACTTTATCGAGCCATTTCAATAAGTTAGTGCCTTGGCAAGCAAATTCAAGTTAAGATGAAGTCCTTCCAGACCCTTACTAGTTTAGTCCATTGAAAGACATAAAGATAGGATTGTTAGACCTTTATGGCCTTATTCAGACATTCATAGGTTTATTTAACATCCACTAGAGTTTTACTAAGGCCTTCTAACCCCTTAATGCAACTCTTAAACTCATGGACTTTGTTGAGCCGTGGAAGATTTAGTTGGTGAGTGTTATGGCTATTAAATCTAGGTTTACATTAAGTCCTTATGACCTTTTTGTTAGTGTTTTCCATATAAAAAACAAATTATAATTCAAATCTTATATCTTAATTTGATGAAATTTTTTTATCCATAGTTGACTCGATAGTAGCGCTTTGACTCGTAAATCTATGTTTATATTTTTTCTTTGAGACTGCTTTATTAATATAATTCATAAAAAACATTTAAGAGANTCCATAAAAAAAAACAAATTATAATTCAAATCTTATATCTTAATTTGATGAAATTTTTTTATCCATAGTTGATTCGATAGTAGCGCTTTGACTCGTAAATCTATGTTTATATTTTTTTCTTTGAGACTGATTTATTAATATAATTCATAAAAAACATTTAAGAGAAAAAAAAATTACCAAGGAAACTTAAAGCCTAAGGTGGCATCCTCTCATAGACTATAGCATATATTAGGTCTAATTCCCTTAGTGACCTCCTTTCCTATTATAGTAACAGTGACTACCGCCTAGGTTAGAATTAAGCCTCACAACAACATTCTTTCTTAATATAATCACCTTAAAATAAAAATATTGAGGATTAATTTAGTGAACCTAGAGATTTTCCCTAATTTACTACTTAGGCNTAACAGTGACTACCGCCTAGGTTAGAATTAAGCCTCACAACAACATTCTTTCTTAATATAATCACCTTAAAAAAAAAATCTTGAGGATTAATTTAGTGAACCTAGAGATTTTCCCTAATTTACTACTTAGGTTAGGTTCCAATCACCTTCTTATTTTGTATAATCATCCCACCAACATTCTAGGTTAGAACTAAGACCTCTAATGACCTTCTTTCCTAGAGTAGTCATTATAAAATGAAGAACTTTAGGTTTGGTTTAAATGCCCCAATGACATCCTTTCCTAGAATTTTACTTCGGTTAAGATTACATCCCTCAGTGACCTCCATCTATCGTATAGTCACCTTGACTACCTTCTAGGTTAGAGCTAAGTCCTCAACAACCTTCACTTATTGTGTAATCACCATAAAAGGAAACTCTTTAAGATTGATTTAATTTTTNCATCCTCTCCTAGAATTTTACTTCGGTTAAGATTACATCCCTCAGTGACCTCCATCTATCGTATAGTCACCTCTAGGTTAGAGCTAAGTCCTCAACAACCTTCACTTATTGTGTAATCACCATAAAAGGAAACTCTTTAAGATTGATTTAATTCTTTTACTGACATCATTTTATATACCANTGCGACCAACCTTGAGCCGTCAGCCACCAAACAAGAATGCGTCAAAGGAGAAGGTAAAGAGAAGGCATAACCATAGTGATGAACGAAAGGGGTAAAGAACATCACAGTCGTTTTTTCCATGTGTTGAAGAAAAAAATGCCGAAGTAGGAAGGATAGGAGTAGAGAAAACATCACACCCAAAAAAATCGTAAAGAACCCTCAAATCTGCGATTAGAAGAAGAAAAATACTCGTTATACCTCAGATCTGTCGATCGCGGGGCAACGAAGCAAGAGGACGAAGGAGAGCCGCAAGGGAACTCGTTAGGGCTGAAGAGAAACGAAAGGGGTAAGCGGGACAATGGGTAAGAGAAAAGCGGGGACCGCGGCCGCGGATCGATCCGCTTCGCCAAAAATTTGCCGCAAAACGCCGAACTAAACGCCGGAATGCGGGACGAAGCGGTTGTCGCACGCTGCGCCGCACAGCAGAAGCCGAACCAAACATGTTCTAAGATTATTTTTGGACCGACTAGCCCTTTGTACCTCCTTTCCTTTCTCAAGAAACATAAATGGCGAAGACTCAAGTGTCAAAATATGAGTTTTAACTAAACAAAGATATCATCATCAAATAACCAAGCTAAATTCAATAGGTTGTGAGCTTCATAACTCAATGGATCTCAACAAACTAAGCAAATAACTTCAAAATGACTCTTTCAAATAAGAGAGCCAAAGCCCCCTAGGATGAAGTAAGTTTCCCTCATCAGTGTTACTCAAGAGACTACTCACTATAGGTGAAGCACAAAGTGTCCCTTGGAAAAGGTCAATCTCGATTCGCCAATGAGAGTGAATGACTTGACTCCTCGCTGAAAAACTAATGAGCCCTAGGGTTGAACAGATTCATTTATTGAAATACACTAAACTCTTGTCTTGAATGTCCTTAATGTTAAGTTATTTAGACTTAAAACTAGCCAAAGGTCAAGAAATCAGTCAAAATGTATTCCCTTGTTTTTCTCATGAAAATCTAATCGAACATTCAAGAGAATTGAGAAACTAAATGTAAACACGCATATGAATATATGGGACTATTACATGCACTCTTAAATCCACCTACCAAAATGGCTAAGTTGAGCCCACCTGCCAAAGGGGTTCAATCGAGCTCACCAACCGAAGTGGCTAAATCGATCCCACTAACTGAAGTGGCTAAATCGAACCCATGAGCAGAAGTGGCTGCATTCATCTTTCACTAAAAGGGGTAGCCTAGCTCACTTAGAGAGTTACAAATGCTAGAGACGGTCACCATTAGCAGCAAGGATGTTGGTCTATTCAACTTTAAAATGTATGCTTGACTTCCACAACACGAACGTTTCACCAAGACACATTGAATGAGAGTAGTATTAAAAATATTTTATTATTATTTATCTTCCATGTATAAATGGAAAGTCAAGCTAGGAGATGCTCTCTCTCTCTCTCTCTCTCTCTGTCTCTCTCTCCAAGAAAACTTTGTAACACAAAAAAACATCTGAGGTTCTTGAGATTCCAACTTATTGGAGGCTTGAATTCAGTATAAAATCTCTAAGACCTCTTCTTGGTCTTACACTTATCTCTCTCTTCTACCTTTGCTCTACAAAAGCTATATCTTGACGAGTTTGTATGTACTCGAAAACAATATGAGAGTATATATCCTAAAACGATTCGAAAGAAATAATCATATTTGTATGCGGAATGAAACATTTCGACGGTATAGATGTAAAATATGAATTTTAGGCCTTAAATATGTAAATACATAAGAATTGGGAAGCCTGGAAGTAAACACCCCAATTTCATTTTAAAGTTAATATAAAAATCATGTATACCATTGGTGATCACTACTCAATAACTGCAAGTCATCTCATCATTGGATTTAACAAAATATTTTTTTAAAGAAGATGTAAAAATATTTTGATATAAAATTATTTCGTCGACAAGCCCGCAATGAGTACTTTTCATCATTAGAATAAATAAACACCAAATACTATTTTATTCTAATTATTTGTGATTTACATATGTGAGAAACCTGTAGGTCAAATTTGTCAATTTTATGAGAAATATATGATATTTCAAGTTCTATAGATGCATGTAATTATCATATTATATGCAGAAAAAATATCGGCACGAATCTTAAAACGATCAAGTGATTCAAAAGAATGCCCATATGTCAATCAGAATTTCACAATGAGGATCATCAATCAAATCCAAATGACATGCTAACTCAGTGCATCTGCCAAATCGACTGGTAAATCCATCGAACATAGACAGCGGTAGAATTAGTCGGCCCACAGAACCAGCCAAGTCGTAGTCGACCGTCAGCAAGAGATTAAAGTCAGTTATATCATGCCAACTGTTAGATTCAATTGTCACGACTATTCATGATAGTCGAATCAATTTCGTTATTTGTATTATACAGGTTGTTAGATTAACCCATTCAGGATTAGGAAAAAAACCGATCACACCCACTAACTGATAAGTGAGTAAGGGTAACAATATAATTGTATATTTAAACCACCTATGATTATAAATAGAAGATTGTTCTATGACTAGGGGCTATGCGCTCATTTCTTGAATCGACAATGTCTTTCTGTCTTTCTTTCTTTCGGTTCACACTCTAACTCTCGATGTGTGTTTACTCTAAGACAATTTAGGCAACACATAACATTATATGTTTATTTGTACATATATTTTTATGTTTCTAAAGCCTTTAGTAGGCATAAATGCTATAATGTCATTTTTGCGGTCTTATTAGGGGTGATTTATGCTTTATTGATTTAAATAATTAATTTCTTTTACATTTGTAAGAAAATAGCTTTTATAAAGCAAATCTTTGGTAACAAAAAAAAATAATTTAATTACTTATTTAAACAAAAACTATTTATTTGTTTAAATTACAAAAGTAGTAAGAATTGTCTGCGTGTTAGAAATCATTAATTTTTATTAGNGTCGGCGGCCTAGTTCAAATCTTCACATTTTGGTCTTTTTTGCTCCAAATTCGCTCCTTTTTTGTATCTTTTTGCTCCAATTACCCTAATTCATCATTCCTGCAACAAAACATCAAAAATACATTTCTTTAAGTACAATATCATTAAAAATAGTATAAATTTGGTATGAAAATCTCAACATATTTTCTTTTGGTCATAAAGCATCACATGGATTTCTCTCTACCTATGGATCCCGCCAAAACTTCCCCCTCCTTCAAGCGGTCCACACCAATNTTAAAGTGCAATATCATTAAAAATAGTATAAAATAGGTATGAAAATCTCAACATATTTTCCTTTGGTCATTGCCCCAGTAATCTACCCACCTATGACCATCCCTACAATGAGTAACCTTTTTGCTTTGGGTTTTTNTTTTGCTATGATTTGCATGCTAACCCTCTTGAAACCTACAAAACACATAACCAACCTTCCAAAAGCATAAAACCATAACATAAAGGAAATATTTTGCATGAAATAATATATGAAAAATAAAAAAAAAATTGACATACGTCAAGTTCTGACAGGGAACCCTCACAAGAGTCTGTCTGGCTCTTCTTGACCTCCACCACCTCACACTCCAATCTGGGTGTTCCACCAAGGCTCCTATTTCTCATGTTGGTCTTTCCTTTTCCCTTCGACTCAGGTAGTATTACCCAACTTATAGGAGGTTGGAAGGGCCCCCTATCATTAGAGCTCAAGGATTTGTTGCATGAGCCACCTTGCAATGGTGAAGCATTCGTGGAACATATTCATCTTCTTCCGAGAAGACACCGACCGCCAATGTCAAAGGCCCTGCAATTCTAACATGCATTGTAAGGCTCTAAATAGAAGTAGTATGATCAGCAAGAAACCTGATCGGTCTATGCTTCTCTTATGCACTCATAAGATCTAGTTTATATCAATTGCCAACAAAACTAGTTAGCTAATTAATGCAAATATGGAGGTTCACCTTTCAGCATCTTCAAAAAAATGTTAAATGAGGTAAGGAAAAATACCAATCTACACTTTCCTTAGAGCTCAAAAACTTTTCTCCCTTTCAGATTTCTGCAGTAAGAGACTTGGTATCTCTCCACCTTATTAGTGCGTCTTGATCAGAACATTCCAATCACTTCTGCTACGAGTGAAGCATAATCACTTTTTCTAGTCAACTGATATCTTGTTGGCAAATCCCAACATTTTTATTTGATTGGAAAAAATATTTTACCATCACTTTGCACTTTCAAATGAAAGGCATTGCAAAATAAACTCATAGACCAAAAGAAGCTCTCCAAGTGGACATACATGATGACAACCATTATACTTACAATCGAGTTGGGATTGATATGGGATAAAATGAGCCTGAAGAAATTTAAAATTTTAGCTTGCTTTGTGGCATAGTGGGAACCTCAAGCTAAATTTAAATTTCTTGAAGTAAACACATACTACATGCTTGTACACTCTATTAGGAGTCTCTTACTTCCCAGGCAATCTAAAAGTCACAACCTTATTGAATATAAATTTAGAATGAGCATATGCTAGCAGTTCATTTTCTATCAAATGACTCCTATATTACCTTACCGATGTGACGTATGAACTTTTCTTTTCTGACCTTGACACTATGCTCAGGAGTCTCTAACTTCACTAAGATCTTTGAAATCAGCCCTTCACTCCTGAGCTTCAAATCTGTAACTAGAACATTAACTTCCAAATCATCAACGCGTCCTTGTGCGACCAAGAGTTCACCCTCTTGCATGGATAAATGATCAATGAAATTATCTCAAATTTTTGAGTGAGGGATGAAACTGGTTATAAGACTTAGCTCTAGTACAGTTTCTAATGTCGTAGTCGAAAGACCCCTCGGGTAACTGGACATATATCTTTTTCAGAAGTTGGAGTATCACTAAGTGATTGTCTTCATATGGGGTCATGATTTTAATAGTTCCTATCAAGGGGTCTTTCATAATTTGATTAATTAGAGTTTCTGAAAGAAAATGCATATCATATTCATAACGTAAAGTAGTATTAGAAGAGAAAAATCTCATTGTGTTACCTTCTGGAAATCAACCAACACTTTTCTAACTTGTAGCTTCTTCTTAAACTTCTTGAATCTTAAAAGGATCTCAATTATATATAAAGGATCTCACAACATCATTCCTAAGGGAGGTTGTCACTCCTTAGCCACACATGCAACNATATATATATATATATATATATATATATATATATATATATATATATATATATAGTTTAGATTAAAACTAGCAAGGGTGTTTGAACCAATCAACAAACCTATACGTGGTATCATGGATTTAGTGTTAGTGTCATGAATGAAAGATATTTTATATAGAGTTATATTAAAAAGGAATGGTCGAAGGTTATGAGACACGCCTTGACCATCCCTAGGTGATAAATATGAAGTGATATGAAATATGAAGAAGCATGACATATGAAACAACATAACATGAATTTAGCAAAAATTAGGTATGATGTGGGCTGGAAGTGGGCTATGGTTAGTTGGGGTTCAATTGAAATTAGCTCAAACTAAGCTTAGGTATCATGTAGGTTTGGTTGAATTGAACTAAGGTTAAGCGTGGTTGACTTTAGTTTGCTTGGGTTTGGCTAGGGTTGATATGGGTTACACATGGGTTGACCTAGGTTGGCCTGGGTTGGACATGTGTTGGACCTGGGTTGACTTTGATTGACCAGGGTTGTATCTGAGTTAGCTTAGGTTAATCTAAGTTGGACTTGGTTAGACCTAAGTGGTTGGTCTGGGTTGGACTTGGACTGAACTGGGTTGGACCTAGGTTTGGCCTAGATTGATCTGGGTTGAACCTGGGTTGGACCATGATTAACTTGGGTTGGACCTGAGGATTAACCTAGGTTGGACTAGGGTTGGACTTGAATTTGGCATGTGTTGGACCATGGTTGGCACAGGCATTGAGTCAGGTTATGTTGGGTTCAAATCGACATGAGTCAGACCCAAACCCAAGCATAATCCAAGGCTAATTAATTAGGTTTACTTTAATTCAAATTTTCATGATATAAAAAGAAGGAAGAGGAAGCTTACCGGAGAGAAGGCAAGCTATGATGGTTTACCGAAGATAGGGCAATCCAATTCTTCTCTGTGCATGCTCAAAGTCACCATGTGGAAGTGCTCACCGAAGTGCTATCTTGACAGCAGCATAGGTGTCTATTTATAGGTCAAAGAGGTGGTAGCAAGGGACTAGGCGACCGTCAATTAAGGTGGGGATCCACGGTCAGGATTTTTTTGATGGTTGAAGCTTCTACAGATCACCAGTAGAAAAAGACATGTCAATTTGTTGACATATCTGAGGATGAAAAGCTACTGATCGCTGGCATGACTTGGTGGCCAGTTTCAGACATGAAAATGCCCAGAAACATTAAGTCATGAAAACACCCAAAAATTTTTTAGCATGGTTGTAGTCAGACCAGGCGTAACCACACTAGTCCAAGGGAGAGTGTAGGCTCGTTGCGTGCTTAAAAACCTTGATCCACTAAGACAGAGTAAATCTCAAGTACTTTAAAGGTAGATATTAGCTCCATTATCTCTAAGATGATGTAGTTGGGGCCAAATGTCGGTCATACCACACGAAGATCATGGTCCTTGATAAAAGCTAGAATATATCATGAACAAATCGTTCATAGCTCAATGTGAGCATGTTTTAGATTCGAGTTGGATATGTGTTAGTTTTGAGTTTGAATGAAGGGTTGAACAAATGTGAGGTCAACTGTCATCAGTCATTACCCTAGCCGAACCAACCTAAGAGGATGTCCAAAAGTTGTTGGAGGCCAACTACATCTGAGAGGACCAATATCTAGTATGGGTGTCAAACATTAGCATGGTGCATAAATCAAATGATAAGTGGAGATTTTTAGTTGATTTCATCAATCTAAATACCGCTTGCCTGAAGAATAGCTACCCCTTACCACAGATCAATGCACTCTTAAACATAGTATTCAGTTATTTTATGATGAACTTCCTCAATTTCTTCTCTGATTATCATCAGATTAAGATGCATTTGATCTACACTGAAAAGAATGCATTTATCATAAGAGAGGGAGTGTATTGATACTGCGTGATGAATGTAATTTTTACTAAACATAAAAAAAATTGTAGGAGTATATGAAGATGATCTATTTGTGAGAAAAAAATCCCCAATGAACTTAAGAATGATTTAAAGAGACCTTCAAAACTTAAGAAAATTTAATATGAAGCTCAATCCTTTTAAGTGTAAATTTAATCAGCTTTCTGAATATGGAGCCTCTCCGTCTCATCCTGAAGTGTTTTAAACCTTTATCTCTTTTACTCCAACTCTGCTCGTGCCTACAAAAGATCTCTCATCTAAACATCGAACTCATGAATCCCTTTGGCAACTTGTCTAAAGTTTACATAAGCCGCCTTATTGTCACACAAATCCATTTCAAGTCATTCTTTATTAGACATTGGCAACTTTATTTGCCACTCAAATGCAACTTTTCTATTAGCATATTTTGTCACAATGAACTCAATGTTGAGCTTTTGTCCTTAAAGTATATTTAACTTCAATTGTAACTCAGCTAAAGCAACTTCTTAAAGAGAGATTTTATTTTCTAGTTTAGTTTGATTAGCTTTAAACTCTTTCATCTCCCTCACAAGAGCAAGATAAAACACACCTATTGTGTAAGCCCATTGTATATACACTACCATGCACTCCATCATAGGAACAAGATGTGCCTCTGACTAAAGATCTTAATTCAAATCCTTTAGGTTTTTTTAATTGACTACCATGCCCAAATGAAATGTCATCAATGAGTACCCTCCTTTAAGATATATTCTAACGTAAAATCAACCAATGCTAAACTTTTTCCCTAATTCATGATTATCGCCTAGCCTTTCAATGTGGTGGTAATCCACGAAAGCTCTGATGATCAAAAAATTGTTGAGAAGCGAATGACCACTTCATGCAAGTGTACGTGTTTATTAGAAAGTTGTTTACAAGAGTACCACATATAGTTCCCACATGGAAATGTGTTAAGAATAGTTCAGAATTGGTGAATCTACAGTTTAATAGCTATCTAACCTAGTTTAGCACAACTAGAAAAATAGAGAATAAAAATCATAAATCTAACAAAGCTGACAGAAAATAGAAGCAACATGAAGCATGAGTGAAAGTTCTTTAGTTTATTCAAGAATGTTGAGAATCGTATCTCTGTGATTCAGGTGTAGTTCCTAAGTATATTTTTCTAATAGTTTCTTCCATGTGATTGTTGTCAACCAAGGATGATGTTTCTTCTTAATCTTATTTCTAAGTCGGAAAAAGAATTGGAAACCCATAATGTTAAGTTTTGCTTAATCATATGGTGTTTCCGAATGTTTCTCTAATCTCATTTATTGGTTGCAAAACCAAATTAAAATATGCAAAAGGATGGAATTTGGAGCAAAAATGGAGATTTGGAAGAATTACTCAGCACCGACGACACCAGAAGGATGTTAGACGATACATACCTATAGAAAGGATGCATAACAAGAGTCAGCGCCGATGACGCCAGACCGAGCGCCGACCACACTATTTGACAGAGATGAAGAAATTAAATAGATGGCCTATGGCACTGACAGTGTCAGGATGAGCGCCGACTGACCAAAAGAAAATATGTTAAGATTTTCATACATATTTTACACTGATTTTGATGATATTGCACTTTAAAGAAATGTATTTTTGATGTTTTGTTGCAAGTATGTTGAATTATGGTCATTGGAGCAAAAAGATGCAAAAATGAGCAAATGTAGAGCAAAAAGAACTAAAATATGAAGATTTGATCTTGGGCGCTGACAGCGAGTTTTTCCTGAGAGTCCAAAATTAAATATTCTAGAAGGCCGTCAACGGCGAGCACGCTGGTTCTCTCAACAGATGCATTGAACGTGGGCGATTTTTGAAAGGACGCTTAGGCAACTCTTGAAAACTTTTCTACAACTTTAAAAGAAACATTTGGAAGCCGAAAAAGGTGGTCCGCTGAGTCTTTGTTGTTTGTGGTGCCCATTTGAGTGTAGAGAGTGGTTAGTATTGTGAGGAATTCTTCGAGAGATTGTAAGAGTGGAAGGGCTCAATCAAGCTCACCAACCGAAGTGACTAAATCGATCCCACTAGCTGAAGTAACTAAATCGAACCCATGAGCATAAGTGGCTGAATTCATCTTTCACTGAAAGGGGTAGCCTAGCTCACTTTGAGAGTTACAAATGCCAGAGACGGTCACCATTAGCAATAAGGGTGTTGGTCTATTCATCTTTAAAAGGTATGCCTGACTTCCACAACACGAACGTTTCACCAAGACACATTGAATGAGAGTAGTATTAAAAATATTTTATTATTATTTATCCTCCATGTATAAATGGAAAGTCAAGCTAGGAGATGCTCTCTCTCTCTCTCTCTCTCTCTCTCTCTCTCTCTCTCTCTCTCTCAGAAAACTTTGTAACACAAAAAAAACATCTGAGGTCCTTGAGATTCCAACTCATTGGAGGCTTGAATTCAGTATAAAATCTCCGAGACCTCTTCTCAGTCTTACACCTATCTCTCTCTTCTACCTTTACTGCTATATCTTGACAAGTTTGTATGTACTCAAGAACAATACAGGAGTATATATCCTAAAACGATTCAACATAAATAATCATATTTGTATGCGGAATGAAACATTTCAGCGGTATAGATATAGCATATTAATTTTAGGCCTTAAATATGTAAATACATAAGAATTGGGAAGCATGAAAGTAAACACCCCAATTTCATTTTAAAGTTAATATAAAAATCATGTATACCATTGCTGATCACTACTCAATAACTGCAAAAGTCATCTCATCATTGAATTTAATAAAATATTTTTTTAAAGAAGATGTAAAAATATTTTGATATAAATTTATTTCGTCGACGGGCCCGCAATGAATACTTTTCAACATATAGAATAAATAAACACCAAATACTATTTTATCCTAATTATTTGTGATTTACATATGTGACAAACCTGTAGGTCAAATTTGTCAATTTTATGAGAAATATATGATATTTCAAGTTCTATAGATGCAGGTAATTGTCATATTATATGCAGGGAAAATATTGGCACGAATCTTAAAACAATCAAGCGATTCAAAAGAATGTCCATATGTCAATTAGAATTTCACAATGAGGATCATCAATCAAATCCAAATGACAGGCTAACTCGGTGCATCTGCCAAACCGACTGGTAAATCCATCGAACATAGACAGTTGGTAGAATCAGTCGACCCACAGAATCAGCTAAGTCGTAGGCGACCGTCAGCAAGAGATTAAAGTCAGCTATATGNAATCCAAAAAATTCTAAAAATTCCCAATAAATCCCCATAAATCCAAAATATTCCCAATTTCATTTTANCCCCGCAATGAATACTTTTCAACATATAGAATAAATAAACACCAAATACTATTTTATCCTAATTATTTGTGATTTACATATGTGACAAACCTGTAGGTCAAATTTGTCAATTTTATGAGAAATATATGATATTTCAAGTTCTATAGATGCAGGTAATTATCATATTATATGCAGGAAAAATATCGGCACGAATCTTAAAACGATCAAGCGATTCAAAAGAATGCCCATATGTCAATCAGAATTTCACAATAAGGATCATCAATCAAATCCAAATGACAGGCTAACTCANCCCAAATTTGGCTAATATTCCCAAATTTTGCCAAAATACCTAAAATTGATCAAAACCCATTTCAAACATCTTAGATCCGTCCAAATTTGGCAAAATTTCCAAAAATGGCCAAATTACCAAAATACCCCTCCATGACCCAAATTCTAAAAAATTCTTTCTCAAATTTTGCCAAAATACCCAAAATTGATCAAAACCCATTTCAAACACCTTGAATACATTAAAATTTGGCAAAATTTCTAAAAATTGCCAAATTACCAAGATACCCTTCCATGACCCAAAATCATCAAAATTTCTAAAAATGGCCAAATTACCAAGATACCCCTCCATGACCCAAAAATTCAAAAATTCCAAAATTTCCAAAAATGGCCAAATTACCAAGATACCCCTCCATGACCCAAAAATCCAAAAATTTCAAAAATTCTTAAAAAATCCCAATTACCAAGATGCCCCTCCATGACCCAAAATCCAAAAATTCTAAAAATTCAAATTTCCAAAAATGACCAAATTACCAAGATACCCCTCCATGACCCAAAATCCAAAAATTCTTCCAAAAATGACCAAATTACCAAGATACCCCTCCATGACCCAAAATCCAAAAATTCCAAAATACCAAAAATGGCCAAATTACCAAAATACCCCTCCATGACTTAAAAATTTAAAAATTCAAAAAATTCCCTAAAAAATCCCAATAAATCCAAAATATTCCCAATTTCATTTTGTTCAACTACACCTTGGTA